>PVJC01026636.1:0-23946 GCA_004026665.1 Murina feae
ACCTTTTAATGGACTGTGACCAGAGTAAGAAATAAACTTTTATTGAGTTAAATTACTGGGATTTCAAGGTTTGTCTGTTATAGAATTGCTTTTAATTAAACAAATGAAGAGGAGCACTGCTCCATTTTCTCTTTAAGGTTGGAATATTTAATTTTTAATAGTCTTTTGCTATGTCTTATGCTATCAATTTAATTGATTGACAAAATTTCTTCATCATTATTTTTTAACCTTTATATTTATTTTTCTCTTTATATTTATACTAGAAGCCCGGTGCACAAAATTCATGTACTGAAGAAAGGGTCCTTCAGCCCAGCCTGCCTCCTCTCAGAGTATGGGAGCCCTTAGGGGATGTTTTACTGGTGGCTCCCCATGGGGAGCGGGCTTAAGCTGCAGTCTGGTCTCCTTCTGCGGGAGGTGACCGGGCTGATCAGGAGAAGGCACCACCCTTATCACCTCACTGCTGTTGCCGCTGCCGGCTGCTGCAGCTGCCAAAGTGTTTTTATCAATACGGACTCCAGTCCCTTCACCACGAAAAAATGACAACTTTCTTTAGGCATTTTCAAGATCTCTTTCATAGGATATGATCTTTCTTTCTTTCTTTCTTTCTTTCTTTCTTTCTTTCTTTCTTTCTTTCTCTCTCTCTCTCTTTCTTTCTTTCTTTCTTTCTTTCTTTCTTTCTTTCTTTCTTTCTTTCTTCTTCTTTCTTTTCCTCACCTGAGGATTTTTTTCCATTGATTTTTAGAGAGCATGGAAGAGGGAGGGAAAGACAGAGAGAAACATCAATGTGAGAGGGATCCTTTGATTGGTTGCCTCCTGCATGAGCCCTGACCTGGACCCTGGCCAGAGAGGATCCTGAAACCTAGGTACATGCCCTTGATCAGAATTGAACCCAGACCCTGCAGTCTGCAGGCCAAGGCTCTATCCACTGAGTCAAACCAGGTAAGGCAGGATATGACATTTCTTAGCCCCTCGAGCAATGGACCTTCATTTTTTCCTCCAAGAGTGAACTGGAAAAACCCTAGATCACCTTCTTGGATTCTCATTACACAAGTTACCAAGAACACTGTGAGTAGTGTACAGGGAGCTTAGCCAATGAGTGGTCAGAAAAGGTGTTTCCTCTGCAGCTCACACAGAGATGGGACTGCTGGCACACAGCAGCTTGGGCAAGCTTATGTGTGTCTGCTCTGGGCCTGAGCCATCCATGGCTTGCCTCACTGTGCATGCAGTCCTCTCCCACCCATCTGCATGTGCAGCTTCCTCCTGAGCCAGTAGTGACTATTATGTCTTCCTGGCTAATTTGCATATTACCTCTTTAATATATATATTAAAGAGGCCTTCACTGGCATGTGGACAATTAAGATTACCTACTCAAGGTGATCTAGAATTCTAACACAGTTTCTGGATGCTAATCTGGTGATTTCACCTCATGAAACCTGCAACCTGCACCCTAGATTCATTAAGCAGAATGTGGATGATGCTTTTTAAAAAAGTCATTAATGTGTTGAATTTAATTCAACAGATTTCACTGAAGGGTTTCATCATGAATTTCATGTATAGGGGAATCCTACAATATGTCATTAAAAACAACTTATAAAATTATGATTTTTAAGACAGATGGTGTGGCCACATAATGTAAGTAATAAGTGGTAGTGCCCTTGTCATGGTGAATTTATTACTTATGAAATTTAAACCTTCAAATGATGATTAAGGGTACTGCAGAGAAGTGTGATTTGGATGAACTCCCAAATTTATCAGATGTTTTCCAACATTGGGGTGTATGGATCCCATAGATCATTAGGAACAGAGTGTGTTTGGGTTCAGGACCCTTATTTAGTTTGTAGTTAAGCCATATAGAATTGCCCTTAGCCTATTAATCTAAGGAAACTCATTTATGGACATCTCACTCTATAATATGCCTCAAAATGCCATGATTTTAAGCATTAAGTTGGCTAAGCTTCTCAGATGAAGCCTATATTCAGCTATTCATTGGTAACATTTGGGGAATAGTAATAATAATTAACATGTATTAGGCCATGACTAGATGACAGACATTTTGTTAAGTACTTTGCATTTCTCACAGTAATTGTATGAAGATGTCCTGTGATTAGGGTCAATTCAGGATTGAGGAAAGCAAGGCTTAGAGGGGAAAATAGCTTGCCCAAGGTCACCATAGTAGGTCAGGATCAGAACCATGGACCAGAACTAAGACTTTCTAAATCCAGTGCTTGCACTACCTTTAAAAAACCATGCAAAAATTATTGTACTAACACATAAGCAGTAGATATGTGATGTAAAAAAAAACTTTAAAATACAGAGAAGCACACATAAAAAATAAAATACTGTATTTCTACTATTTAGAAATTACTGCTATAAACCTTAGAGCAAATATTTCCAGATACACATATTTAATTTTATCTAAATGAGATCATACTGTCATCTGGTTCTTAAATTTGCTTTTTCAGTCAACAAGTATTTCAGATAAACTTTCTTATCTAAACCTGAGATCATATTTACCCAATGACACAACAATGTTCTTTACAGCTGATTTATTTAAAGAATATCTATTCTAGGATGCATACTACATCTGTTTATATGCCTCTTAAGACTCTTTTAATGTAGCATGGTTCTTTAAAAAAAAAAAAAAGGCATTAATTTGTAGAAGAGACTAAGCCAGTTGTCCTATACAAAGTTCCATGTTCTAGATTTACCACATAGTGTTTCGCTTACTGCTTCATCCCTTGTTAGTTGTGAATGCGAGATCAGAGATAGTAACAAGAGTTAGAATTTCAACCTATGATCAATAAGGAATGTATCTATAGACAAGGCACTTGACTTTATTGAATCCCAGTTCTCCATTTACAGGGGATTGTGAAGATTAAATGTGCTGCTAAATGCCTAACATCAAACACAACAAATATTGGCTAGCATTAGAGGGCAGTCACACTAAGGTAGTATGCAATAAAACAGAACTTGTTTTTAAATCAGTAACATTTGGTAATTGATTGAATATGGGTAGAAAGAGAGCCTCCAACCAATGTGAGTCTTTACACTAATCTGCTTGCTTAAGGCAAGTGCTTAGTTTTAAAATTAATTCCATGATATCATTATACTATATAGAGCTGCTCAAAATTTTAAAGCATATATTTTAAAGAAAAACAGGAATACTGAGCACCTGTTAGATTGTTGTCCCTCCCCTCATCTCTAGAATCTGCCTGCTCTGTTTACTGACTGGGACCTCAGCAGCAGGTATGTCTTCATCACACAAACCTGGCCACAGCTGATTAATTATATAAAGAACAGATTCTTACCCAACCAGATTTTCTCTCCTGAGAGTGTGGAATTGAGACTAAGGAATTTCACATTGGTCTGGGTTAGTCTAATGGATGAAGATGTTGTAATTCAGGAGCTCTGGGTCAATCATCTTCTGTCACATATTTAGAATAGCAGCTAAAACTATTCTGCAGAAATGGAAGAATAAAGCAAATCTGAAAGAAAAAAAATTAGAAATGAAAGGGATTTCCTCATTTTCCAATTCATTTCCATGTTTTCTTTCTAGTCACACACACACACACACACACACACACATTTCATTCTCTAATTTGATAACACATAATTAGTATTGGCATGACCTTTACAACCCAATTAAAAGGGTTATCAGATTTTTTAGCTGTCTACTAGTAGAGTCAGAAAATGAAGATGATATAGGCTAATATGTTTATTTCAAAAGAATGTTTACATTGACACAAATTTTCATTAACAAAAAAAGATAATTTTATATGACATAGAAAAAGCCAAGATACAGAAAGGTGTCCAAAGATACAAGATACTACTTAAGCACTAAGAAAGATTTTTGCAAAGTCAGTGCTTAATATGGCAGAGTGATGCCCACTAATAAACCTTTTTAAAAATAATTACAGAACATTAACATTTAATGAGTAGTCACTGAGGCCAAGCACGAAGTTTTATAAAAAGAATCAGAATGGTAATACTTCCAGAGAGGCTAATAACAATATTGTATTCATTATTTTCACTAAATGTTTAATTCAGGTGAAAAAGTAAAATACAATTAAAAAGTTACTAATTTGAAGATTCCTGGGGTGAAAATGTTTCTAACTGAGCATATCTACACACTTTTGAAATTTGTGAGCTAATTTATTTTATCTTTTCTATCGAACTATTATTCATAGTACATAGTGCTCATTAAGGAGGGAGCTGGTGGAAATTTTCAAGCATGATGGCTCTAATGTTTATATAATAGATGCTTTGTTGGCATACTGCAATCTAATATCAATCCCAATAGCCTTTGGGAGTCTGAGAATTACATTTTTGAAAAATAATTTGAAAGTCTATAACCAAAATGTTGGATTAAATGCCATGTAAATATGTGAGAAAGGCTACTGTTCAAATGTAAGAAAAATGCTGTTAGCAAAGCCACCCACATAGTCATTCCTGCTCAGTTGCTTTCCTGAAAATGCGATTCCTATAAATGTCCACTGTTTTGTGTGGTAGATGTGCCCACCAAGATAATTATGAAGAGTAATTCAGTGTATTTACTCAATTAAAAATATGTATGAAGTATCTCCAATGTGCCAGGCAAATGTTCAAGGTGCTGCGGTTATATTTGAGAGGAGGAAGAGCAGGTGTGTGAGGGAAAGGACGAATATATATATATATATATATATATATATATATATATATGTATATATATATATATATGTATATATATATATATACATATATATATATATATATATGTTATGTACTATGAAAAACAAGGCAAAGTAAAGCACATTGAGGGAGATGTGGAAGGGAGAAGTGTTATTTTAGCTCTAGTGGTCAGAAAAGCTCTGCATGACTGAGGTAGCTCTGAGCAGAGCTGGGAGAGGTGAGTGCATGAGTCATACATATATCTGTCTGGAGGAAAACTCTTTCAGGCCAAGTGCACGGTAAATGTGCGGGCCCGGAAGTGGAAACATTCCTGTCATGGTTTTGAATAGTAAAGGCCAATGTGGCTGTTGCTGAGCACACAAGGGGTGAGTGAAGAACATGAGATCAGAGAAGTATCTGAAGAACAAATTGTGATGCTTTTCAATTTGTCTATAAATTCTATAATACCCTTTCTTTCAAAAAGATGGGGCTAATTCTTCTCCCCTTAAATGGGGGCCAGATTTGGTGACTTGGCTCTAATGAATAAAAGGCGGCAATGGGAAAGTTGTGTGATTTCTGAGGCTAGATGGTAAAAGAGATGGCTTGTGCCAGCCCTCTCTCGGATCACTCATTCTGGAGAAAATCATATACCATATCGTAAGCACACCCAAGCAGCCTCAAAAGAAGCATACAGGGAAAGTGATGAAAACCTTCCACCAAGAATCAGCCTAATTTGCAGGCGTTAGAGCGAACCTCTTCAGAAACAGATCTTCCATCCTCAGTCAAGCCCTCAGATGACTGCAGCCCCAACCAACATCTCCCAACATTGTAAGTGCAGCCTTGAAAAAGGCTCCAAGCCAGAACCACCTAGCTAAGATGCTCTCTATTTCCTGACCCACAGAAACAATGAGAGATGTTACATTTTTATTTTTTTGCTTGAAGCCACTAAGTTTTGAGATAATTTGTTATGCAGCAAGAGAAAACTTCACTCAGCAGGAGAACAGATATAAGTAAAAGGTGGCCAAGATCCTCAGCTCCAAGCAGTCAGGCCCCAAGAGGAGGATGAGACAATAGGGGCAGTGCTCCAGTATGTCTCTTGCCCCATGGTGGTCTAATCACATTTTACTCGCTCTGGTTTCCCTGTCTGTTTGCCATGTCATCCTCCCCCTGCCCAAGCCTATCCTTCTTACATTCATCCACATACTTAGATATTTAAATCTCCATTTGACTTGGACATCTCTCTGCCATGAACTCACTGTCTAACCCTGCCTGCCCCAAGCTGCTGTCCTTTCCCACTGCCTCCCTGCTCCTGCCTTTTGACCCTGGCCTGTTGGTTTGCTGTTCTCAGCTTGGCTCGGATAACTTCCAGTGATCTCACCCGACTGTGGAGCCTAGATAGGACTGTTGTGTTGTAAAAGGTCACCAGTCAATGGGGTGTTTAGAACTCAAAGAATTTCCCTGGAGAAAAAAATTATGAGAAATAGTGATATGGTTCCCAGGCCAACCCACAAAGGCCTATTTAACCAACCATGGCTTAGGCCTAACTGTCCTAAGCGATGGGGTCCTCAAGGCCTAGAGAGGTCGATCTAGAGGGAAATAGGCAAGAGAGTGGAAGCCCCTGGCAATTGAACAATTCCCAGGGGAACAGGAGGGAGGAAATGCCAGTGGCAGCGGAGACAGGAAAAAGATTGGGCAACCAAGCAGAGGTGAAGGTTGCAGAGCGGAGGGCACCTCTACCCAGAGAGGGCTCACAAAGTAGGAATTATCACAGACTGGGAAAAGCCCAAGGGGAGGGGAGCAGGGGCTAGCCTTCCTGATCTTTCCTAAGCAGAATAACATTATGGCAGGAATCCCTAAGCCACTGAGTACTTGTCCCCAGATACCTCTGTCTCTCTCTACTCCTATTCTTAGGAAGCTCCTGATTTTTCTCTGGCCCTTTGACCACCCACGTTAGCCTGCTTACTGGAGGGCCACTAATTGCTGTCTGTTCCCATAGTAAGATCGACTTTGCTTGGTTTGCTTGTTGTTTGGTTGAAGGAGTAGTGTGTTTTGACTGCCCGACATCCATCCATTTCACATCCTTACTTTCAGTAAGTACACCACAAGCTCCTTACAGGAATCGCCCTCTTTCATTGGACACAGAGTGGGGGATTTGTGATCTCAGTGCCATGCCCTCTCCTAGCCACTAGAAGTACTAAAGGGATTACTTTCAATTCCTCTGGGTCTGGCTCACTCTGCAGCTTTGCCTTCAATCTGCAAGTGCCTTTCAGTAAATTGCTTTGTGCTTGAGTCTGCCAGATTTGCAACCAATGATCTCTATTGCGTGCAGAATATCAGAGTGTTCTGTTTGTTGTTTATTTTATACTTCTTAATACACTCCCTGTCTTGACCCCAGTTGACTCCTGCACAGACTCTGGCAATTCTATAGGCGCCCTGCCTGTCTCATACCCCAAGATCACTGTTGCTTGGGAGCCCCTGTGACCCCTGCTGCCTTTGCTTTTCTCAGCAAGGTTTGGGCAAAAGTAAAAGCAAATAACCATAAGGTTACACTCTTAGCCCTTGTCATTTCTTCCCCTTTGAACAACACATCCCCATCCTATAGGCACACAGGTCTCACAATCAACTGTGTGAGTGAACTAAATGCAGACTCCCAGGCCCCAAGCCCAGGAATTCTGCTTCAGTAGGTCTGGGGTGGAGCCGAACCATCAGCATCTCTACAAACATCCCAGGTGGTCATGGAGGCCCAGGGTCCAGGAAATGACACAGCATGGCAACCCCAGTCATTCTGCATACTCATCAGCTTTGCCATTCATAGGGGTTGCTTCTGCTAGTGCCTTCACACAATCCCTGGGCCATGAGACCTCAAGGATTTCAGTACATATTTCTTTCATTTTTCATGGACAGAAAGGAACCCAGAGAGAGAACTGGTAATGGGAATAACAGTTTAATTCCAATGAACCAATTTGCAAATGTAAAGTTACTTATTGCCAGGTTGAATATTGGTAAAAAACAAAAATTGAGTGGTGAGGCAAGTGGAAATCTGCATATTGATAAGGTCGCAGACATGTTGGTCAAAAGATACATCCATTCCTTTGTAGTCATCGTTTGACAATTGAAGAATAAAAACCCTAGCAGCCATCCCAACCTACCTGATTGAGGGGAACAGAAGTAACACTCAGAGACTCTAAGCACTCAGAATATTAAAACTGCCCCAGAAAAGGCTTTATTCATCAGACTGAGCAAGAGCCCTGTTTCAAAGGCAGGAGGAGGGACCTTCGCAGAACACAAAAGAATGTTCTAGCCCTTGTTTCTGTACAATGGGAAAAAAATAGCAGAAATGTTGCCAGCCAGACAAAGCAAAGAATCTTTCAGACTTCGGGAGAGTATTATATTACATGCCGTTCTTAGTAATATCTAGCATTGATCTAAAACTAACACCCACGGCCAACTCTGCAGTCTGTTTTATGATTATGAAATGATACAACATTCTCAACGTCTGGGAACCAACTCTTTGCATGGGAGGTGGCCAGGATTGCTAGCGCAGAAGCTTGTTTTTCTTTGTTTTCACATTTTCTCCTCTAACTTCTTATCACTCCCTTCTTAAAAAAAAAAAAAAAAAAAAAAAGTCTTTGTAGAAGCTGCTCTAGTTTCTTCCCTTAGAAATCTGCTCTATTTATTAACTACTCCTCCGGTGAAGAAATTCCACTGAAATTCCTTCAGGGCCTGGCTGCCTTTCAGCTTCTCTTTGCACATTCCTGCCTCTATGTATGTCACCATTTTAAATAGCTGAGCCTTCTGTGCTTTAATAAGGTCTCTCTGTAATCTCTTTCCTTTTTTTTAAGAACACAGACCTAGTTTTGTGAAGTTTCTGAACACCTCATATTGCAAAGCCCCCATAATACTCTAATTTCTGTTTTACTTCATCTGTGTCCTCACTGGTCAGCTAATACCAGAACGTACCCCATTACAATAATGTCTTACATTTCTCACAGTGGAATCAAAATGATTCCTTCAGGCTGGTATTTGAATTACACCCCACTCCCACTTGTATCCCCAAGCCCCTAGAGGTATGACGTTAAAAATTTAAATGTATGCTCTTCACAGATTCCAATTTTCTGGGTTCCAAATTCCTGCTACTGAATTTTTTAAAAGGCATTTTTCTTGCTAAGTTCATGACATGGCCAAGCATTGCACTGTCTGCATAAGAGAAAGGAAACATCACAAAACATGACTTTCTGATCATTATTGGCAGGAATGTATCAAAAGTGGGGAAGGGGAAGAAAACAGCAAAAAAATCTTATGGTCTTTCTTATGACAAGGGCTTCTTTGAAAAGAAGCTTTCAGAAGCCCTTAGGAGGAGCATCCCACCCTTAGGATATAAGCAGTCAGCAAATATCTCATCTTGATTTTACCCAGATGGAGGCTTTCAAGGTGTGGTCCTATGAGAAAAATCTCACAACTCTCTCCACAAAATCAGTTAAATGAAGTAGTTCATAAATGCCTCTTCCACCACTCTTCCCCACCCCAACCTCATTCCTTTTCTTAAATTACCTCCAGACCCTTGATTGTTAATTGTAGCAAAACCCAGTAATTCACCCAAAATTCAATGGAATTCACTGGTTCTTTTGGCTGATTCCTGACCAAGGTGAAAAGTCACTTGGTTACTTATTGAGACACCTTCAGTGTCACCTCAACTGGCTTCCTAATGTCTCCCACGAAGGTCTGGCACACTTTCCAGGCAATGGGGCTCTCTGTCAGCTCTATGCATCACCATCCTAAATAGTAGCTCTCTGGTGCTGACTTGAGACTCCACACGGCCCTCCTCTGGTTTCTTCCGCTTTCTCCCTCCAGGGGATGAGATCTTCCTGCACCTGTACAGAAAACACCCCATCAGCAGTTTTTAATTTATGGATTTACATAGTCATAATGCCAAATGCAGCTCAGGCAGAACTGTGTTTTCTTGCTGAATCGTGTTCTACAGTTTACATTCAGCTCACAGGGTATCCTTAAACTGTGTCACACAAATGAAAACTGACTGCTGAGGAAAGAATTACTTAGACTTTATCGAAGGCAGTTATGTTTGAGAATCTCCCTACTGCACTAGGCAGTAGAAACTACGGTTTCAGTCCCATACCATGACTCCCCATCCCCTTTGAAAACAACCCTCTTTCCTTTGGGGAGCTCCTATTCTCCCAGTACCGAGAGGCAGAGCTCCACTACCGCCCTGAAACACCAGGGGAAGCGCCATGCCCCTGCGCCCATCACAAGTTGTGGTTGACTCCAAATGAAGCCGACCATGACCTTTCCCTGAAAGTGACACTCAGATGCTGGGTGAAAGAAGTCTTCTTGACTCAGGAGTTGGATAAAATAGATGATGTAGACCTGCAGCTAGTGATGCCCATTTTTTTCTGCCACATGAAAATATCCTAGCTGCAATATGCGGCCAATCAGAGGCAAGGGTTGAGAGATTAATATCAACCACTGCTGACATCATTCCTACTGGGTTGGAAATACTGGAGTGCTACTTGTCTATGAGATAAGAGAGCAAGCTAGATTTTTCAATTCTTCCCCAAGAATGGCTTCTTATGGCACAGTGTGTGAAGAGAACAGCTTAACTCCAGACAGAGCTAGGAAATATCAGACTTATGTTTGCATTGCCCACCTCTCCTGCCTCACACGCCCCACCCCACCTCAGTGATTATTTCCAAAAAAGTGTTTCAAATATTTTATCTGCAGGACTTCTTTGTTTAAAAGCAAATCTGCAATGTAATTTCTCTCCTATATTTTTTTTTAAAAAAAGGTAAGTATTCTTTTAATCTCCTCAGCATCCAATTTATTTCCAGGCTGGGTTTGATTGGTTGGTTGATTATTTTGTTCATTCATTGGTTTTAGTATTAAGAAAAATCCAGATTACCAGAGATAACTATTGCAAATGGTACCAAAAAAAGGTAGCTCACCTTAAATTCTTGGAAAATTCTTCAAGCAAGACAAGTTTTATGTTGAAATACACACACCAAAAAAATGGTATATACTTGATAATGTGTTTTATCAAGAATTTCAGTTAAAATGTATTTTAAATAAATTCTAATCCAGTATTTAAGTACCCTTAGTTTAGCCCTGTAATCTTGTGGTAGGCAAAATTCTATCGTGGTCTCCAGGATTTCCATCCCATGGTGTACACACTCCAAACAGTTTCCTCTCTCCTTGCTTGTAGGAAGGACCTGTGACAGTGATAGGATTGCACTTTTATAATCAGATTAAATTATATGACAGTGATGAAGGGATTTTTAAAGTATTTTTTGTCAACTACAGTTGATATGCAATACTATGTTTTAGGTATATAACATTGTGATTAGACATTTACATAACTTACCAGATGATCACCCTGATAAAAGATGAATGGATTTTGTATTTACAAATAAGGACCCTATTCAGTCAAAAGGAGGTTAATATCACATTGTAAGGTATATAAATGTTGAATCACTGTTTTGTATACCTGAAATCAATATAGTATTATATGTCAACAATAATTTAAAAAGTGGTTCTCTTGGGTGAGTCTGATGTAATCAGGTGAGCCCCCTAAAGGAGAGTCAAAGCAGCAACACCTACTCTGCATTGGTCTGAAGAAGTAAGCTGGCATGTGCTGAGAGGGGCAGCCTCCAGAACCTGAGAGTGACACCCAGCCAACAGACAGCAATAAAATGGTCTATTTTGGGGACATGTAAGTCCCAAAAATCACAAAAAGACTGAATTCTGTCAAGGAAGGAAGGAAAAAAGGAAGGAAGGAAGGAAGGAAGGAAGAAAGTGAGTTTGGAAGACAACCTCAGATTCCTTCACAGGTCTAGTCAACATCTTGATTTCAGCCTTGACCCAATAGCTCATACCTGGATACCTGATTCACAGAAACTGTGAGATAATAAATGGATATTATTATAAGCCTCCCAGTTTATGCTAATTTATTATTTAGGAGAGAAAACTAATACAAACTCTATAGAAGATAGAGTTTTGTGCTAAATATTGGAGGATGCCCATCTATTGGTCAGGAGATTCTAAGAGACTTTCATGAAGTTGATAGGAGTGCCTTCAGGAAAAAAAGCCACTGTTCAGAAAGAAGAAATCAGAAATGGGGCAAAGACAGCTGTGAAAACAGCTGAGGAACAAACAGCAGTATTTGTAGCCTATGAAAGAGATAAGTGGCTAGGAACCTAGTAGTGGTATCAAAAATTCCTACTGTCAGAACATGGGAGGGGAAAATGGGTATAAAACATAACATAGGGCTACAAGCTTATAAATAATATTTATCTGTGGTTTGATTATTAAAATAATACATACTTAAGAAAATTTTGAAATGAATAGCAAATCCTACATAATAAAAGACTAATATGCAAATAGACTGAACGTCATAACAGCCCGGAACAACCAAACGACCAGTTGCTATGATGTGCACTGACCACCAAGAGGCATGAGCGGAACATGGCAGACATTGGCTGCAGTGGTATGGTGGAGCAAGTGAGTGAGGGTGCCAGACCAAGATGGAGTGCTGGTCGCTGTCATTGGGGTGAGCCTCTGGTGGTTACTGAAAATTCTTTGCTTCTGCACACCATGGTCCTGCCCTGTGGTCACACTTGCTGCTGGCACCAGACCTGCTCCCACCTGCTGTTGGTGCCCAGCACTGGTCCAGATCACTCAGTGCCATCAGTGGGTGCGAGTGGTGGCTGCGGGCCCTGATTGTCCATGAGGGCTTCTCCACCTCCCCCTGCTCCTCAGGGGCGATTGGGGCAGTAGCTGCCACTCACACCTGCTGCTGGCGCTGGCCCCAATTGTTCCATGTCATCAGCAGGTGTGAGCAGGGCCAGCACCATCAGAGCATGGAGCAGCTGTGGCAGCAGGAGCAGGGGGTCAGGGGCTGCAGTGGAAGGGGCCAGGCAGTGGTGTGGAGGAAGGGCCAAGACCCAAACTTGTGCCCACCACAGCCTCGCAGCCCATAGTTCCTTTCAAGGTGCACAAAGTCATGCACTGGACTCCCAGTAAAGTACAAAAGAAAAAACATTCTTTTCACATAGTTGTAAGCACATATATTTTGCACCTTGCTTTTTTAAAAAAACCTAATCAGTTAGTATTATCCTAGGTTTATGTCATCTACAAATTGTCATCTGCATCATTGTAAAGGCTGCATACTATTCCATCTCATAGTATGTACTGACTATAATTCACTTAACCATTCTCCTATTGTTAGAAGCTAAAAGTGTTCTTAATTCTAGAATATTTATTCTGAACTTGGGAAAAACCTTCCAGCATCAAAATCTGTAGAAAATTGTATTTGTTCATAGAACTTATTGCCCCCACTAGAATTTGACTACATTCCCCCACTTTAAAACTGTATAGAAGCATTCTCACAGAGGTTCCTGCTGTATAAAATCTCATTTTATCCTTTGTTTCTTCTGTCCTTCAGTATTCTCTTTGTTCAAACATGCTATGGCTCGATCCAGATGACTTGTTCTCATTGCAGTTTCCTCCCCTGGGAAATCTGTTCTTTCCTGGCCTCTCTTCGTCTGTCTCGTTTGTAAATATTAAGGCATGATATGAGATTTGTCCTAAATAATGTCTACTTTCTTCTTTAGTAAAAGGCATCTTCCATCTCTAAGAAAGCCCTATTGTCGTTGTCGCTAATAACTCATTCCCTGTGCACATGCAAAATAATCCCTACCAGCCTCCAGGCGATCCTCCCACCCTCCCATCCTATGACTTCCATTTGTCATATTTTCCTAGCGCTCTCTTCAATTTACTTTGTAATCTCTCCAGCTTGCCTCTGTCTGTGCTGTCACATGTTTACACTTAGCACAGAGAAGCCACAGAGCTAGTGGATAGTGGCTTAGTGCAGAAGGCAGGTTTTGAGGTCTGGTCCACCTTTGTTGGGTGACTGGCACCCCAAATGGGAGAGGAGCTCCATAAGGGAGATGCTATGCATGGTGTCTCTGGGAAGTCGTGTAACACAAGTTTTACAGGGTCTGCATGTCAGCGTGAGAACTGAGGTGAGATGCCTATGTCTGGGTAGCAATACTCCAAAAGCTCCCAGATGATGCTAATGAGCAGCCAGGACTGAGAACCATTATTCCAGATATTCTGCTGTGCAGAGGCAAGAAGGAGGAATTGACAAGGGCCTCCTACATAACCAGGTGCTTTTGTGGTCCTCTGTCTGCTGGTTTTTACTCCTTTTCTGGCTAATACTGAATGGCTTCCTCATAGGGCATCCTTGTGAGCTATTCAGAAGGCTCTAAGTGCTTCCCCACTTTCTGCTGTGAGGATGCACTTCCAGCTAAACCTCTTACCCCTCCTCACCACTTTCCCTTACAGTTAGGGTTCCTTTAACCAGGGTCCTCTCTCCTGGTTGGCGCACTAGCCTAAAGACTCCAGCCTAATGATACTTATGGGCCATTCCTGAGTGCATGGGAAACTCAGGCCAAGCAAAGGCAACACAGGCTCCTCTGTGGTATGCTGTCTTGTCCTGCCATTTCTGTCCCTGCTTGGGCAGAGGATGGGTAAATCAATATGTTCTCTGCCTAAGAAGACATCCAACTGAGGTATTCCTACAGGATTGTGTTGTCTATACACAATATTAGAGCCCCACTCAACCATGTAGCTTGGGTAAGAAACACCTTTTGTCATCGCGAGGAATAACCTCAAATGCTCAACATTGAAATCCTACTCTCATTCTCCTCTCTTTCCCACAGTATTCTGCCTATATAACTGGTTTGGGGCTGGAGATAAGGCTGTTTCATGGCCTTAGGATAAGCCCCGAGACAGCATATAGTTCCATTTTTAGAAGCTTTGTTTAGAGTTCAAATCTAGCTGAACATTAGATTCATCTATATCATTTTTAAAAAATGTCTATCCCAAATCTGTCCAAGAAACCTTTTTTTTCCCATTGGTCTGGGGTAAATCTTAGATCTTTGTGATTTTTCCTTCTTTAACTCTTTTTAGAAGTTATTAAAAATTTTTTAGATGATCCTACAATTTGCATTCAGTTATAAGAAGTAAGTCAGGGAGATCCTATCTACCCTTTACCTAGTCCACCCCAACAGTAACATCTTACAAAACTATGGCACAATGTCACTCCAGGGTAATGACAGTGATACCAGTCAAAATACAGAACATTTTCATCAACACAAGTTGCACAAGTTGAAAGCACTATCTGTTTTCTGTGTGCATAATTTTATCATTCCTTACATAAATGGAATCAGGCAGTATGGAACATTTTAAGTTTATCACTCAGTATAATTCTCTGGGGATTCATGTAGGTAGTTTCATGCATTGTGTACCAAGAATTTGTTCCCTTTTACTGTTAAGTAGTATTCCATGTATGGGTGCACCACAGTTTTTTTAACCATTCACTTGTAAATAAATTCTATGTTGTTTGCAGCCCTTGGCTGTAATGAATAAAGTGGTTATGAACATTTATGGATAGATGTTTGTGTGAACATAAGTCTTCGTTTCTTTGGGATTAATGCCTAAGAGTGTAATTGCTGGGTTATATGGTAGTTACTTGTTCAGTTTTATAAGAAAATACATTGCTTCATGGTCCAAGATAGTTCTTTGAATAACAGTGATGATTTCCTGGATTCTGATAACAGAAAGGAGGAAGGGCGAAGCAAAAAGGAGTCCTCTCTAGTTATATCACTCATTTTTGTGGAGTCTTCCCAAAAATTATAAAAAGCACTTCCACTTATGACTTACAGAAATATCCAACAATACCTGGCTGCAAAGGAACCTAGGAAATCTTATCTGAGTGCATTGCCACACTAAATAAAACCAGGTTTCTATCTATCAGAATAAACTAAATTATACTGCAACTAGAGGCCTGGTACATGACATGTTCTGGAGGTGGGGTACTTCAGCCCAGCCTGCCCCCTCTTACAGTATGGAAGCCCTCAGGGGAAGGAGATGACCTGGCAATCAGAGGAAGAAGACACCCCATCACACCTCTGCTGCCATTGCTGGCAGTGCAAGCCTCAGTGGCCCTGGTTACCTGAGACTCAGGTGGCCCTGGGCAGCTGGGCAGCCACCATCCAAGGCTTGCCTGTGCCTCAGGCTGACTTTGAGCAGCTGGAGGGCTGAGGGGACTGGAGGACTCCAGAGACATGCCTGCTTCCCTGGCGGAGTTGAAGGGACTGGGCATTGCCATCTTGTGGCTGTGGGCGCTGCCATCTTTGAGAGCATGGCAGTCAATTAGCATATTCCCTCCTTATTGGCTGTGGGTGCTGCCATATTTGCAATGGCATGAGGATCAATTAAGCAAATTCCCTCTTTATTAGATAGGATAACAATCTCAAAATACCAGAGGCTTAACACAACAAAGGCTTATTTTCCTCTCATCTTCCATGATCCTCCTGGAGTGTCAGGGCTCTTATCTGTGGTGTCCTTACCCTGAAACCCAGAACCACCATTAGAAACATTGCCAGTCATCATAGGAGAGAGAAAAGAACATTAATCTCACTCTGGTTCTTAATGTTCACATTTTATTGGCCAAAAGAAGTCACATGGCCACATCTAACTACTAGGAGGCAGAGAAATATAATTCAACTATTTATCAAGAGAGGGGAAAAAAAACAGCAATATTTGGTAAATATGACTAATGACTTGCCACAGTTAAGGAAAAAGGTGGAAAATGAATGTTAGGAAAGGAGGCAGCCTTTGCCTCACTCTCAATCTTCTCTATGTGTTTAACTTGCTTTTGTAACCTGCTTATTTGTAACCTGCTTTTGCAACCTCTCTTATATATTGACTAGGGGCCTGGTGCACGAAATTTGTGCACTGGGGTGGCGGGTTCCTCAGCCCAGCCTGCCCCCTCTCACATACTGGGAGCCCTCAGGGGGTGTCCTACTAATGGCTTATGCCCGCTCCCTGCTCCCCTTCGGGAGCGAGCATAAGCCGCAGTCTGGCTTCCCTTTGTGGGAGGCGACCAGGCTACTCAGGGGAAGCCACCAGCCCCATCACCCCTTGCTGCAGCCACTGCCAGTCACCACAGCCGCCAAGGTGTTTTCATCAACATGGACTCCAGTCCCTTCACCATGAAAAAATGACAACTTTCTTTATGCATTTTCAAGATGTGTCTTTCACAGGATATGACATCTTTTTCTGTCTTTCTTTTCTATCCTCACCTGATGATATGTTTCCATTGATTTTTAGAGAATGTGGAAGAAAAGGGAAAAACAGAAACAACAAAGTGAGAGGAACACTTTGATTGGTTGCTTCCTGCGTATGCCCTGACCTGGGCCCTGGCCAGGGAGGAGCCTGCAACTTAGGTACATGCCATTGGTCACAATTGAACCCATTTGCAGTCAGCAGGCTGAGGCATTATGCACTGAGCCAGACTGGCTAGGGCAGGATATGACATTTCTTAGCCCTCCAGCAGTGGACCTTCATTTTTATTCTCTAAGAGTGTGGTGGAAAAACCCCTAGATTGCCTTTAGGGATTCTTATTACCCAAGTTACTAAGAATATTACCGGTAGCATACAGGGAGCTTAGCCAATGAGCTGTAAGAAAAGGTGTTTCCCCTGTAGTTCATTCTGATCACCAGCTCCACCCCTGCTCAGGCCTGTAGCTTCTGGATGAGGATGCAGGCCTGGGCAGGGCACTCCCAAACCCCTCCAATCACCGGCTTCACAAAGCCCTGGCCTCTGCAATCAATAGCTCTGATCCTGCCCCCTGCCATTGGTGGCTCTGCCCTTGCCCCACTGGCAGCCTCTGGCCAAGGCTGCAGGCCTGGGCAGAGGACCTCCAGGCCCCTCTGATAGCCAGCTCCATCCTTGTCCCAGTACAGCCTCTGGCCAAGCCTTCACGCTTGGGCAAGGGACCTGCAGGCCCCTGCTTTGCCAGCTCCACTGGTGCCCAGACCCCTGCGATAGCAGGCTCCGCCCCTGCCCCTCTGATTGATGGCTCTGTGGAGCCCATGCCCCTGAGATCTCTGGCCTTGCCCTGAGGCCTCTGGTCCAGGCCTTATGCCTGGGTAGGGCACCCTCATACCCCTCTGATCACCGGCTTTGTCCCTGCCCCCTCCGACCATTGGCTCTGCCCTTGTCCATGCCTGAGGCCTCTGGTGAAGGTCTCTGGCCTGGGCAGGGAACCCCCAGCCCCCTCTGATCACCTGTTCTGCCCCTCGGGCCACCCGTCTCCCCCTCCACCTGCCTAGCTAACAGGCCTGACCACTTCAGTGGCGGGGCTGAGCCCGACTGCGCATGGCCACCTTGTGGCTATGGGAGCGGCCATATTGTGGTCATGGGAGTGGCCATCTGTGTGACAGAGTGATGCCTAATTTGCATAGTACTCTTTTATTAGACAGGATGTGGCTATGGGCGCCACCATCTTGTGGTTATGGGGGTGGCCATCTTGTGGCTATGGGGGAGGCCATCTTTGTGACAGAGTGACACCTAATTTGCATATTACTCCTTTATTAGACAGGATGATCTTGGGGTTTTAATTGTCATTACCTAAATATCTATACTACTTAATTACTTCTTAGTATATATATTAATAGAGTTTGCTCTCCTTGGAATATCCTTTCTCTATTTAACACCAATGTTCTCAAGACTCAGCTTAGATTTTCTTAAGTCCCATGCCCTGTCCCACTGCATCTTTTCTATGTTTAACTATTAGGATGAGGAACAGCTGTGAGTAGTGGTTCTATAGTCTTGACCTTGTATGGCAGCTCTGTTTCACAAAATCATTGGAGATCCATGGTCCTTCTACTTTGCACTCCATAATTCTTTGCATGTCACTTCATATCCAATGGCTGGTTGATCTTCAGCCATCATGGTCTTACTCCAACCAACAGGAAGGATGAGAGGTGAAAGAATGGCACACAACTCCTTTTCAAATATATTTCTTATTAGTCGCAAATGATAACTTGACTCACATCCCATTAACCAGAACTTATTCACAGAGCTGTACTCTGCTGCAAAAGAGTCTGGGAAAATGTAGTCTTTTTCTGGTCAGGCATGTGTTGTTGTCGAAACTGAGGTTCTATTACTAATGAAGAAGAAATGATATTGAAAGAGATTGAGCAGTCTGCACTACAAAAATGAACACACCGCTCCATTTTATTCATCCTCCCTTTTGGTCTTTATTCAATCAAAACGTATCTTTTGAGTTACTTCTATCTAGCAGTATGCAAGACAGGCATGATTGCTATACTTATGGAGCTTTCAAACATAAAACAAATAGCCACCCAGATTAGTATGATTAAATTTTTTAATTGGTGCAACAACAACAAAAAAAATTTGCTAAGAGAGAAACTAAAGGGAATGGGGGCTGATTTAGATGGACAGAGGGATCATGAAAAGTCTTTGGGGGCAGAGTCTGGGGGAAGTATGATTGGGGGGAGACTGGCACAAGAATCAGCTAGCAGTGGAATCAGAAATATTCCAGGGAAAGGAAGAAATATCTGCAAAGAGAGGCAAGAGGAATTTGATGCATTTGGAAAACAGAAGGAAGGTCAGGGTGTTAGAACCTGGTAAGGGAGAGAGAGATGTGAGTTGCAGCTGGAAATGTGGACAGAGGCCAGATCCTGTTTTTTTGTTTTGTTTTGTTTTGTTTGTTTTTTGCAGGTCATGTTAAGTAATTTGGGGTTTATTCCAAATACATTGGAAAGGCATTGGAGGATTTTTAAAAAGAAAAGTGACATGATTAGCAGATACCAAGCAAATAAGGAATTAGGAAATAGTGATTTCTTGTTTTTCATGAGTTACATTTTCCTTTATGTTATATGTTATTATTATCATTCGTTATATAATTTTTTTTCAACTTTTCCCCTTCTCCTATACAAATTCATGCTGTAGTATTTGCATTCTTCTGAATTGGCCTTGTTAAAATTCATCGTTGGTTTATTTTTATTCTTTCTTAGGTTCCTGTTTTTCAGTTGCCTATGCTCTAAAAGAGGCAGAAAAGCATAGATTCATTCAAGAAAAAAAAAGTTTATTGAACGTACTGCAATTTAAGACTAATCACCAGTCTTGCTTCATATGAAACTATTATCAGCTCTGTTTTGTGAACTCACGGAGCTGGTACAAGCTATATACTTCTAGATTCATCATTGGCCACATAGCCCAAAGATGAGATGAAAGGAAGGGCACGGCAGAATTATTGTGGCTACTTTTCTAACCTTTAGCCCTGCTGTGGTTGCCATGCTCTTTTGACAATGACATATTCTGGCCCAATGATTTCTGTGATCCTATCAGACATTTATTTCCAGGCTTTCTCTACAAGCCTACACAGGGACCCTGATGCTGGTCTGAGGATCTCTGCTTCAAGCCTTGAGTCTTCGCTTTTTTGTATATATTTTTATAATTTTAGTAGTTTTCTATGTAGCCATCACAAATCTAGGAAATAAAGGAAAAGTTTTCTGAGAGAGAGATTAATGGGGATGGGGTCTAATTCAGACGGAAGAAAGGACTAGGGACAAGTGTGGCTGGGGATGCCCTTCAGTGAGATAGGAGACAGGTACAGATCACCTCTTGTGTCAGCACTGTGCTAGGTACTGGGATTCAAGGATGCACTGTCTGAGAGACTCAGGGAAAGATTCATGTAAACATAGCTCATAACCTGAGGCTTGAGACATGAGCAGAGATAACTAGGTGAGTACAACATGAAGGAACTCTCCAGGGAAGAGGCACAGTGTGGCACAACTATGCAGATAAGGGAGCATACTGAGCATATAGCCTATTGAGGAACTGTAACATGTGGAAGCTAATGTAGGGATGTAAGGACAGCATCTTGATTGGAGGGTCTTGTATCGTATAGGTGATAGAGAACAATTAAGAGATTTTTCTTTTTACATTCTGTATTTTTTTTTTCAGTTGAAGTTGACTTACAATATTATGTTAGGTTCAGGTGAAAAACATACTGATTAGACAGTTACATAATTTATGAAGTTATTTATTATCCCAATAAGTCTAGTATCCATCTGACACTATATATAGTGATTACAGTATTATTTGACTATATCTTCTGTGCTGTACTTTACATCCCCATGACTATTTTTATAACTGATAACTGGCAATTGTACTCTTAATTCCTTCATCTATTGTACCCAGTACCTGACAATCATCAATTTTTTTCTCTCTACCTATGAGTTTGTTTGTTTTTTGTTGTTGTTGGTATTCATTTATTTTGTTTTTTAGATTCCATATATAAGCAAAATATGGTATTTATCTTTTTCTGTCCAACTTATTTCACTTAGCATAATACCCCATAGGTCAATCCATGTTGTTGCAAGCATTAAGATAGATTTTAAGGAGGAGCTTGAGATGAGAAAATCTTCATGTCAGAACAAACTTCCTGAAAGTGATATGAAAGAAAGATAAGAGGACATGAGCCTGAAAGCAGGGAGGCCAGTTTTTGAAGGAGTCTACATGAGAGTTGGTAAAAACTGGCCTTGAGTAATGGTAATACGAGTTGAGTTTTTGAGAAAGACACAGCCGGGGAGGCAGAATGAACATATCTTGGGAAATAATTGGATGAGGGGTGTGAGTGACAATCAAGGATGAATCCTCAGTTGGTGATTAGTGTTATCAAATTATGCTAATCACTAAGTTAAGTAATAAAGGAAGAAGAGCAAGTTTGGTAGGGAAGATAATGAGTTCATTTCCAGACATGTTGAGTCAACTGATATGAATAGGCAGAAAGCAAGTTGACTTTAGTTCCAATCTATTTCTATTGTGTTGTTTCTTTACTGAATATAAAGGCTAAAAGCAAAGAAGATTAGGGAAAAAAGAAAGAGATCAGTGAAAGAGAAACTAGGATATAAGACAAAGCAATCATATTGCTATAAAATTAATGGCTGGCCATTCACTTCACAAATATTCACAAAACATGTACAATCTGCAAAGTAATATTCTACATATCTCTCTTAGTGATCTTTATAATTGGATGAGGGGTATGAGTAATAGTCAGGGGTCAAAGATGAATCCAGTTCATGGGGCTACGAAAAAAAAAAAAAGCAAAATAAAAAGTACCCTTATAGTAAACTACTTAAATGATTTAGCAGTCATACTCTTATCTAAATGTAAAAATTTCATCACCCACAGTGAGATATCCTGTCATGTTGTTTCTTGATGTGACACAGTATGAAATAAACAGTAGCATCTATCAAGCATTCTTGCCAAAAAATTTTACTTGAGTTTAATCAAGCCTTTATACTTAACTTTCAAACTATAAGTAATGTAGGGAATTTAGGAATAAGTTCAGCAGCAACAAGAGGGAGGAAATCAGAAAAATTTAGAATGTGGAAAATCTAGAAGACACTGATCTTGTGTTTTCAAAAAGTCAATATCATTGGGGGGAACTGGTGTAATTGTTCCAGATTAAGAGAAACTAAAAGACTTTACAAGCAAATGCAATGAGTCATCTTTGATTGGATTTAGTTAGAAGAAACTACAAAAAGTATTTTAGGGACAAATAAGGAAATATTAATAAGGACTGGAGTATTAGATGATACAAGAGAGTTATTAGTTATTTTCTTAAGTGACAATGGTATTGAGGTTGATAGAAGAATGTCCTTATTTTTAGAAGAATCGTGTTGAAGAATCTTAAAACTGTGTTATTCAGAATCAGGAAAGCATACATCACAAGAAAGAGTTCAGAAGAGGGGATACAATACAGCGAATTGTTTTAAAAGGTGTTAGAAGAGTTAAAAGGTCAAAAAAGGGATAAAGAAGCCATCCAAAGACTAACAAAAACAGAAACTGATTGCCACCCCTTGGGCAGGAGGAACAATGGGGAAAGGTGGTGTTAACAGAGTCCAGGAGCCAGGGCTGTCCATTGGGAATTGTCAGGGATTCCCCAGTGGAAGCCTGACTGTGGAGAAAGAGGTTCTTTAGCTGAAATAAATAAATAAATAAATAAATAAATAAATAAATAAATAAATACCGACAAAGACACTCTCCAAAGCACAGCAATGGCAGTAGAAATATCCTGTCTTCTAAAAGCCAGTATCCAAAGATTGCTTCCCATTAATTAAAACTTAAACAGAAACTGATTGCAAGAGAGCTTGGGAAATGTAGTTTGCAGGCACCACCCCCTGAAATATAGAACAATGCAGTGGAAGAACAGGAAATGGATCAAGTGGGCAGACTGGCCAGGAAAAAGCTGTCATATGCTTGTAACTTATTTTCAAATACATACATATAAATGCAGATAAAGCAAATATTATAAAGTGTTGAATCTAGGTGGACTTATGGATGTTCATTGTATTATTATTTCCATTTTTCAAAATAAAAATTTGGTGAAGCCCTGGTCAAGTAGCTCCGTTAGTTAGAGCATCATCCCATATGCCAAGTTTTCGGGTTAGATCCCCAGTCAGGGAACATACAAGACTCAACTAATGAATGTATAAATAAGTGGAACAACAAATTGATGTTTCTCTCTCTCCCTCTCAAAATCAGTCAATAAAAAAAAAATAGTTAGTGAAAAATCCATTCTAATACTCTATGAAATAAACAAGAACTTGATGCAAGCTCATGACCATGGGAATGAAGAAAGGAAATATTCAAATTAATTTAACAAAGTTTCTCATTAAACCCTTGTACTAAGATGGAAAATGTGGGCCAGAGCAACATTTATCATTTTTCCCCATCACTACACATTTGAGAGTTGAGTTTTCTATTTGTCACTCTCCCAAGGACATATTCACTATTATTTCCATGTCAGCTATAATCCCTACCTTATTTATCACACTCAAAAAAGTTTGATAAAGTGGAAGTAAATGAGAGTGACTTTAATTTGGTGGTAATCTTTAATCTGCTCTAGTTTTTAAGAAACAAATTAGTTATGAAATACTTCACAGTTGATTGCAACACTCCAGTATGTTGTGACATTCGAATTGAGAAACCTTCAGCTAAAAAATAGGATAATTATAAAACCACACACATGGTTGAGCATTTCTATCCAAAGTTGTTGATTAATGGATAGATGTCAATGTAGAGGGTGGCTCCACGTGATGCACCAGAGAGACTAACTTAATTTGATCCTGTCCAATTTTACATGTTTCTCAATATCTTGGATGAGATTTAGAAAACATTATCCTATCTAATAAAAGAGTAATATGCAAATTGACCATCACAAGATGGCTGCCCCCATGTGGTCAAAGATGGCCACCACAAGATGGCCAGCAAGAGAGGGCAGTTGGGAGGGACCCAGGCCTGCAGGGGAGGGCAGTTGGGGAGGACCCAGGCCTGTAGGGGAGGACAGTTGGGGGGGACCCAGGCCTGCAGGGGAGGGAAGTTGGGGGGGACCCAGGCCTGCAG
>PVJC01026637.1:0-23872 GCA_004026665.1 Murina feae
CACCTATTTTTATTGATTTTAGAGAGGAATGGAGAGGGAGAGAGAGAAACATTAATGATAAGAGAGATTCACTGATCAGTTGCCTCCCACTGGGGATCGTGCCTGAAACCCAGGCATGTGCCTTGGATTGGAATCGAACCCGAGACTCTTCAGTCCTCAGGCTGATGCTCTATCCACTGACCTAAACCAGCTAGAGCAAGATACTTCATTTTCAAATCCATGAACACAGGATGTTTTTCCACTTATTTGTGTTTTCTTCTGTTCCATCAATGTCTAATAGTATTCAATGTACAGACTTTTCACCATTTTGGTTGAATTTATTCCTGAATATTTCATTGTTTTCAATGCTATTGTAAATTTGAATATCTTCATTTCTCTATCAAAGATTTTATTGTTAGTGTGTAGAAGTGGAACTAGTGTTTGTATGTTGACTTTTGCATTCTGAAACTTTTCTGAATTTATTTTTTTAATTCTCACTGGAATAGTGAAAATATTTTTACTCTTGATTTTTTTTTAGAGAGAGAGTGAAAGGAAGAGAAGGTGGGTGGGGGGAGAGGGAGAGAGATAGAGAGGAAGCATTGATGTGACAGAGACACATCAATTGGTTACCTCCCATAGGTGTCCTTATTGGGAGCAGGGATCTGACTTGCAATCCAGGTCCCTGCCCTTGACTGGAATTGAACATACGACTTTTCAGTTTACAGGCCGACACTGTCACCATTGAGCCACAATGGTTTATTCTTTAACTTCGTGCACTGGGGTGGGGTTCCTCAGCCCAGCCTGCCTCCTCTCACATATTGGGAGCCTTCAGGGGTGTCCTACTGATGGCTTAGGCCCGTTCCCTGCTCCCCTCGGGGAGCAGGCCTAATAAGCCACAGACCAGGCTAATCAGGAAGCCACCATCCCCATCACCCTGCTGCTGCAGCCACTGCCATACAACCACCAAGGTGTTTTCATCAACTCAGACTCCAGTCCCTTCACCATGAAAAAATGACAACTTTCTTCAGGCATTTTCAAGGTCTATCTTTCATAGGATATGACATTTCTTTTTTTTTATCCTCACCTGAGGATATGTTTCCATCGATTTTTAGAGAATGTGGAAGAGAAAGGAAAGACAGAGAGAAACATTAAAGTGAGAGGAACACTTTGATTGGTTGCCTCCTGCATAGGCCCTTACTTGGACCCCAGCCAGAGAGAAACCTGCAACCTAGTTACATGCCCTTGGTCAGAATTGAACCTAGACCCTGCAGTCAGCAAGCTGAGGCATTATGCACTGAGCCAAACTGGCTAGGGTAGAATAATGACATTTCTTAGCCCTCCAGCAGTGGACCTTCATTTTTTTCTCCAGGGGTGTGGTGGAAAAACCCCAGATCACCTTTTTGGATTCTTATTATCCAAGTTACTAAGAATATTACCAGTGGCATACAGGGAGCTTAGCCAACGAGCGGTAAGAAAAGGTGTTTCCTCTGTAGTTCACTCCATCCCTGCTTCTCCAATCCCAGCTCCACCCCTACCCAGGCCTGTAAGTTCTGGCTGAGGCTGCAGGCCTGGGCAGGGGACCTCCAAGCCCCCCCCCCCCCCATCACCGGCTTCACAGAGCCCAGGCCTTGAGATCACCGGCTCTGATTCTGTCCCCTGCCCTTGCCCCACTGGCAGCCTCTGGCCAAGGCTGCAGGCCTGGGCAGGGGACCCGTAGACCCCTGCATTGCGGGCTCTGCCTGTGCCCAGACCCCTGCGATCGCAGCTCCACCCCTGGCCCTCTGATCACTGGCTCTGCCCCTGCCCAGGCCCTGAGATCACGGGCTCCACCTCTGCCCCTCTGCAACCTCTGGCCAAGGCTACAGGCCTGGGCAGGGACCCCTTGGAGCCCCCGCCTCCCCTGCCACCTTCCTGGCTAACAGGCCTGACCACCTCAGTGGCAGGGCTGCACTGGACAAGGCGCCGCCATCTTGTGGCTATGGGGCAGCTAGCTTTGTGATGGAGTGATGCCTAATTCGCATATTACTCTTTTATTAGATAAGATTTGTTTCTTATTTATTTTTAAAATACATTTTAATTGATTTCAGAGTGGAAGGGAGGAAAAGAGAGAGAGAAATATTAATTAAGAGAGAAAGTAATTGATTGGCTGCCTCCTGCACACCTCTGGTGACCAAGCCCATAACTTGTGTATGTGCCCTGACGAGAAATCCAACAGTGACCTCCTAGTTTATGAGTTGATGCTCAATTACCAAGCCATACTGGCTGGGCTTTATTTATGTATTTATTTATTTATTTTTCCAGGGTTTTTTTATTTCAATAAAAATGATTTTTTTTTTTTAAATATTTTATTGATTTTCCACAGAGAGGAAGGGAGAGAGTTAGAAACATCGATGAATGAGAAACATCGATCAGCTGCCTCCTGCACACCCACCACTGGGGATGTGCCTGCAACCAAGGTACATGCCCTTGACCGGAATCGAACCTGGGACCCTTCAGTCTGCAGGCTGACGCTCTATCCGCTGAGCCAAAGCGGTCAGGGCCCAATAAAAATGATTTTAAATGTAAAGTTACATGCAATAAACCTTAATATTTCAAGAAAATTGATTTTAAGTATGATAATGTTACATGCAATAAACACCAATTATTCAAGAAAATGATCGTACGTATAGTAATATTACATCAAGAATAAAAGAATTTTAAGTATAATAATATTACTAAAACCATACTAACATAGTATGATATCACAAAAGTTGTAGGAAATATTAAAAATTGGCAAATAACAGGATTACTTCTATTATATTCTAGTATGTCCCCTCCCCCCGCCGTTCTATTTTTGTTCATCAATTTGTGTGTTCATTATATTCCACAAATGAGTGATCATATGATATTTATCTTTATCCAATGGGGTTATTTTGCTTAGCATGATGCTTTTACAGTTTATTTTTTCAGATAAGAGTATTGCTACTCCAGCTTTTTCTTTTCTTTTCCATTTGCATGGAAAATTTCTTTCTATCCCTTCACTTCCATCGTGTATGTGTCTTTTGTTTTGAGGTGGGTCTTTTGTAGAGAGCATATAGTTGGTTCATGTTTTTGTGTCCGTTCAGCTATCCTACACCTTTTGATAGGAGCGTTCATTCCATTTACATTTAGGGTTATTATTGAAAGGTACTTTATAGCCATTTTAATTCTGTATGGCTAGGTTTCTCTCTGTGTTTCTTCTTCTCAGCAATCCCTTTAGCATCTCTTGTATTGCTGGCTTGATGGTGATGAACTCCTTGAGCCTTTTTTTTTTTTTTGTCTGGGAAGCTCTTTATTTGACCATCTGTTTTGAATGATAGCCTTGCTAGATATAGTAATCTTGGTCTCAGATCCTTGCTTTGCATTACTTTGAGTACTTCATGCCATTCCATTCTGGCCTGTAGAGTTTCTGATGAGAAATCAGGTGTCAAACTTTGTAGGTAACAATTTTCTTTTCTTTTGCTGCTTTTAAGATTCTCTCTTGGTCTTTAATTTTTGGCATTTTAATTATGATGTGTCTGGGCGTGGGTTTGTTTTGGTTCTTATTGGTTGGGGTTTTCTCTGCTTCCTGAACTTGTGTGAATTTTTCCTTTACCAGGTTATGAAAATTTTCTACCATTATTTCTTCAGACACCTTCTCTATTCCTTCCTCTTTTGGCACACATACTATTCTAATCCTATATAATAAAAGGCTAATATGCAAATTGTCCCCATGGGCGGGAGTTCAACCAACCGGGAGTTAGACATGCACTGACCACCAGGAGGCAGTGTGGAACTTGGTGGGCGTCAGTTATGCGGCACTGGCAGCAGATGGCAGTGGAGGTACTGCTGGCCCCGATGGGCCCCAAACAGAGCAGGACTGTGGTGGATGGTGGAGCAGGTGAGCAGGCAGTGCCAGGCCAAAGTGGGTTCGAGCAGGGACCCCAATCACCCCACTGGTCGCCCCACAGATGGCAACTGGCAGCGGTGCCGGAGGGCAGGGCTGGCAAGTGAGCGGTGCCAGGCCAAGGCGGTTGCCAGTGGGGGCCCTGATTGCCCTGCCGGTCACCCCACAAATCAGCTGTGATTGCTGGCCAGGCCTAGGAACCCTACCTGTGCACGAATTTTGTTCACTAAGCCTCTAGTATTGTTACATTTCACATTGTCCCACAGCTACCTTAAGCTGTCCTCCTCGTTTTTTGTTTTTTCTTTTCAGTTCTCTAATTGAGTGATATTTTCAACTGTCTTCTAATTCACTGATTTGATCCTCAACTTCCCCTAATCTGCTGTGTAGTCCTTCCAATGTGTTCTTTGTGTTATGTCATTCTTTATCTCAGACTGTTCTTTTTTTCATGGTTACTATATCTTTTTTCATACTGTTGAGCATTTTTAACTTAATTACTCTGAATTCTGTTTCAGATAAATTTCTTATCCTTCATTTATTACTTCTGCAGAATTCGCTAGTTCTTTCATTTGGGGGTTGTTTCTCATTTTGGTTGTCTTTTTGGGTTTGTGACTATGTTTTAGGTAGATCCTCTATATCTCTCAATCTCTAGTATAGGACAGTGTTAAAGGCTTTCTGACTAATTAGATCAGGCAAAGACTCAAAGCCTCCAGAGATGCCTCTGCCTTCAGACTGATAGGATTTTGACTTGAATTGTCCCCAAGCAATAGTCCTTCAGGTGGGGTGAGAGTTTTTTTTAACAGGGTGGGGCAGTTGCTTCTGCCTGGAGGCTGTTATTTCTATTTTTTTTTAAAAATATTTTTATTGATTTCAGAAAAGAAGGGAAAGGGAGAGAGAAAGAGATAGAAACATCCATGATGAGAGAGAATCATGGATTGGCAGCCTCCTGCACGCTCTCTATTGGGGGTCGAGCCCACAACTCGAGCTTGTGCCCTTGACTGGGAATTGAACTAAGACCCTTTGGTCCACAAGCCAACACTTTATTCACTGAGCCAAACCTATTCACTGAACCAAACTGGCTAGGGCTAACTGTTACTGTCTTCCCCCCAGGCAAGGCAAATGTCTGTGTGGGAAAGGTGTCCTCCACTAAGTGAGGGAGTGACTCAGCTCAGGGAACTTGGGGTGTATGCCTTCTGAGCTCTATCCTCTGAGTCCCCAGGCCTGACTTCTGTTCCTCTGCCAGAGCAGTAGGTGTATTGCTCCATGGGGAATTTTTGTGTGTTGGCCCTTTAAGAGGATTCCTGAGTTTTCAGCTATCACTCCCTGGCAGATATCACCCCACTGCTTTTCACAGCTAGATATGTGGGTACCCTCCTCAGTTATGGTGCTCTCTGCTGGGGAGCCCAGCTTAGGGATTAGATCCCAGAGTTCTCAATGGCATTCCCCGACAACTGAGATATCTCTCTGGGACTTCATTTGCAGTCTCTGGGTACCCAGGCAGCACTTTTGCGTCTCCGCCCCTCTTACCAGTCTCCATGCATTCTCCACCTTTGGTCCTTGGGTATCAGGGTTCTCTCCTGCGAGTTTTCCATTGATTATTCAGGAAGCCTTTCTGTATTTCAGTTGTAATTCCAGCTTGTTCCTGGGAGCATGTCTGTGCAGCAGGATTCTTCTCTGCTGCCATTTTTAATCTTGGCTTTATTAATTGATTTCAGACATAGGAAGGGAGACAGAGAGAGGGAAACATTGATCTGCTGTTCTACCCTTCTATGCATTCAGTGGCTGTCCCCCTGCATGTACCCTGATGGGGGATTGAATCCACAACCTTGGTGCATTGGGAACATACTCTCACCAACTGTGCCACCTTGCCAAGGCTCTGTATTTGTTTATTAATTTCAGAATTTTATAGTAGAATCTTGATAATATTCTCTATGTAAGGTCATGTCATCTGCCAACATCTCTTAAGATGTATTGTGGTTCATAGTGTCAGATGTAATATAATTGGCTATCCTGAAATTCCAATGTATTTATTACAGATTTCTGATAGAGCAGAATAGAGATAGAGGGAGGGAGGGAGGAAGGGGAGGAGAGAGAAACATTGGTATGAGGAGATATATCAGTTGGCTGCCTTCCTCACACACCCAAACTAGAAATGGAACCCAGATCCTGATATGTGCACAGACCGCGAATTGAACCCCTCATCCTTCTGTACACAATATAGTACTACAACCAACTGAGTGACACTGGCAAGGGGTGTGTGTGTGTGTGTGTGTGTGTGTGTTTTAAAGTATATTTTTATTGACTTCAGAGAGGAAGGGAGAGGGCAAGTGTGTTAGAAACATCAATGATGAGCCCTAGCTGATTTGGCTCAGTGGATAGAGCGTTGGCCTGCGGATTGAAGGGTCCCGGGTTTGTTTCCAGTCAAGGGCGCATGCCTTGATTGAGGGCTTCATCCCCAGTAGGGGGTGTGCAGGAAGCAGCCAATCAATGATTCTCTCTCATCATTGATGTTTCTATCTATCCTTCCCTCTCCCTTCCTCTCTTAAATCAATATCTATATCTATATCTATCTATCTATCCATCTATCTATCTATATATCTATCTATCTATCTATCTATCTATCTATATATATATATTTTTTTTTTTTTTTAAGAAAGAAACATCAGTGATGACAGAGGGGTATTCCCCCTACTGAGGATTGAGCCCGCAACCCGGGCATGTGCCCTTGACCGGAATAGAACCTGGGACTATTCATTCCACAGGCTGACACTCTATCCACCGAGCCAAACTGGCTAGGGCCTTTTCTGTGGTTTTTTTAAAAACACAAATTTCCAATATTTTTCAAAGAATAGGCCACTAGGGTTAATTATAGCATACACACAGTAGCTGATAGATTTAACTCTGACCTTGCTTTTGACCATAGGTATCTTTATTTTATTTATTTATTTTTTAAAAAATATATATTTTATTGATTTTTTTACAGAGAGGAAGAGAGAGGGATAGAGAGTTAGAAACATCAATGAGAGAGAAACATTGATCAGCTGCCTCCTACACAAACCCCACTGGGTATGTGCCCACAACCAAGGTACATGCCCTTGACTGGAATTGAACCTGGGACCCTTGAGTCCGCAGGCTGACGCTCTATCCACCGAGCCAAACGGGTCAGGGCGACCATAGGTATTTTTAAATATGTTTGTTCAACCAGTCTTTCCAGTCATCCTTTCTGTTTTGTTCTACTGTATTTGTGTTCTGTATTACTGTTTGGTATTCATTGTACTATTATTCCCATTTCCTGTGGGGTTTTTGTTCATGGATAGCTGTCTTAACTTACACTGGGATGAGGAATGATTCTCATATTCTGATTCTGTCATCTTGTTGATGTCACTCACATAGGTCTTTTTGCTGTGGTCTATTTTGTGCTTTGTTGTTCTGTCACAGTGTTAATCATACTTTTCAGGTTTTTTTTTTTAAGATTTCTGTCATCTTTATCCCATGTAATGGCTCAACTGGGATTTAAGGGCAAGAATCATTTGTGCATCACAGAAGAAACATAACTTTAAGAATGTCACGTTGGACCCAGAGGCAGGTTTTTCCTTGATGAAGGGCTATTAGAAAGGGTTCGATGGCAGAGCTCATTGAGGTCACAACTAGGGACCCATTTTGTTCAACAGTATTTTGCTGCAATTGCCCATTCCTCACCCCATTCTACTTGTTCTTGCTTATTGTTGATACTTTGCCAACTACTCAGTTCTAGTAGTGATCATTTCTGCTTGGATTCCCAGCCTATGGGTAACCGTAGCCTCTCTACACTGCACTGCTGCCTCTTTCACAGGTCTCTCTTAACTGCAAACCAACGTTGGTCCATGCCTGCAGAGCTTCAGAGTGCACACACATTATTATATTCTCCTTGAGCATCATGTGCTCTGATAAAATTGACCTTTATAGGTTTGAGCACATTTAAATTATCCTACACAAACTCAGGTCCCCAGCATGAAAGGGCCTAAAGGAAGCTGTTTGTGGGGAAACAGTGAGTAGTAGAGCCTTCCTCTCTTATTTGTGTCCCATCCTATGCTTCTCTCTCTCCCTCGGTGAGATTTTCACCATTGACTGACCTTTGGGGCCAAGTAATGTACATCAGCCATTTCCTCAGTGTCTAACTCACTTTTCTTGAAAATCATTCTATGTAATCATGCCTAGTCATGTCAGATAAACAATTATAGTGAAGATATTATTTTCTCCTAAGGTCAACATGTACCTCACCAGCGTTTCCTTTTGTTCAGGTTGCTGCTGTGGAGCAGAGAATGTGAAGGCACTGACTGAACAGAACGTTTCTGTAAGAGTGTCACAGGCAAGGAATCCCAAGTTAGCCTTGTCTTCCCAGAAGAGCCACCCCTGTGAGAGTTGTGGACTAGTCTTGAGGAACATTTTCCACATGATGGAGCTGCAGAAAACTCAGCAGATCCATGTACTATTGAGGTGTGGGGCATGTGCAAAACGATTTTTTTTCAGCTCAACATTTTACCAGCACCAGGAGAAGCATTTTAGAGAGAAGCCTCTTAATAGAGGTGTGGACAGGATCTCACTTGCAAAGAGCTGCAATTTCAACATGTCCCAGAAGCATTTAACCTGTGTACAAGTTGGGCAAGGCATCCTTACTGGGTCAGGACATCTCCCCCCAAAGGCTACTCAGACCAGGGACAGACCAAATGAAATCTCAACATGTGAGGTGACCCTCCAAAGGACTAAAAATTATTACATTAGGAAAGAGTATAAGAAAGCAATTGGCTGCAATCGCATGTTTGTTCAGGATAAGAATGTTCATACTGGAAGAGTGGGTTTTGTGTGCCGTGAATGTGGAAAATATTTTACCAGAATTTCTAGTTTTTGTTATCATCAGAGATTTCACATTAGAGAAAGGCCTTATGGGTGCAGTGAATGTGAGAAATCTTTTGCCAGTAGCACTGGGCTCAATTATCATCAGAGATTTCATACTGGAGAAAGGCCTTATAAGTGCAGTGAATGTGGGAAATCTTTTACCAGTGGCACTGGACTCCGTTATCATCAGATATTTCACTCAGGAGAAAGGCCTTATGAGTGCAGTGAATGTGGGAAATCTTTTAACAGGATATATTACCTTCGTTGTCATCAGAGAATTCACACTGGAGAAAGGCCTTATAAGTGCCATGAATGTGAAAAATCTTTTACCAGTAGCAATGGCCTCCGTTATCATCAGAGATTTCATACAGGAGAAAGGCCTTTTGAGTGCAATAAATGTAAGAAGTTTTTTATCGGGGTCACTGGCCTTCATTATCATCAGAGAGTTCATAATGGAGAAAGGCCTTATAAGTGCAGTGAATGTGGGAAATCTTTTATGAGTAGCACTGGCCTCCGTTATCATCATTTATTTCACACAGGAGAAAGGCCTTATGAGTGCAGTGAATGTGGGAAATCTTTTACCAGGATCTACTACCTCCGTTATCATCAGAGAGTTCACACTGGAGAAAGGCCTTATGAGTGCCATGAATGTGGTAAATCTTTTACCAGTAGCAATGGCCTCCGTTATCATCAGAGATTTCACACAGGAGAAAGGCCTTACCAATGCAGTAAATGTGGAAAAGTTTTTACTGGGATCACTGGTCTTCATCATCATCAGAGAGTTCATACTGGAGAAAGGCCTTATGAATGCAGTGAATGTGGTAAAGCTTTTACCAGTGGCACTGGCCTCCGTTATCATCGGAGATTTCACACAGGAGAAAAGCCTTATGAGTGCAGTGAATGTGGTAAAGCTTTTACCAGTAGCACTGGCCTTCGTTACCATCTGAGATTTCACACAGGAGAAAGGCCTTATGAGTGCAGTGAATGTGGAAAGTCTTTTGCCAGGATCTTTTCCCTTCGTTGTCATCAGAGAATTCACACCGGGGAAAAGCCTTATGAGTGCAGTGAATGTGGAAAATCTTTTGCCAGTAGAAATGGCCTCCGTTACCATCAGAAAGCTCACAGTGGAGAAAGGCTTTGAGTCCAGTTAATATGGGAAATCTTTTACCCGGATCCATGGCTTTTGTGATCATCAGAGTTCAACTGGAGAAAGACCTTAAAAGTGCAGTGAATGTGTGAAATCATGTAGGCAAAATTCTAATCTTTTTCTGCACTAAAGAGTTCAATGAAAAGGAGGTCTTAGATTTGTAGGAAATGTACAGATTTTTAGTTCAGTCTTAACAATTTTGTATGAAACTCTGAAGCCTTATTTTTCTCATATATTCAACCATCAACTGTAGGGAGATTCACTATGAATTTTGCTCATGTGAAAAAAACGTGAGTCCAGGTTGCATTTTGTATTTTAGCCAGATATGTCTTGCCAGATCTATGTCACTGCATATTTCTGTTGCTGAAGCTATTTCACAGATTGCATGAGTCGTCAACTTAGTGTATTTCGGGAGGTAACTTCTTTGATTGGAGAAAATTAGGAGCTGCCTGAGCTTTTAGGAGGTCTCATTCATTTTTTTTTTTTTAATCCTCACCTGAGGCTATATTTTGCCATTGGTTTTTTTTGTGTGTGGTTTGTGTTTTTTTTTTAAGAGAGAGAATGGAAGGGAGGGGGAAGAGACAGAACCATTCATGTGAGACACATCAGTTGGTTGCCCCGTGCATGCAGTTCCACTGGGGAGGGGAAATCAAGCCTTCAACCAAGGTGTGTGCCCTTGACCATAACTGAACCTGGCACCCTTAGGTCTGAATGTGTACGCTCTATCCACAGATCCAAACAGGCCTGGTCTTTTAAAAAAATTTATTTAAATATTTTTATTGGTTTTTAGAGAGGAAGGAAGAGGTTTAGAGAGATAGGAACAACAATAAGACCGGAACATCATCAGTTGGCTGCTGAGTGCACACCCCCCCATTGGGGTTTGAGCATGCATCCCAGTATGTCTATTACTGGGAATCAAAGGACGTATCAAAAGTTGGCTAGGACTAAGTAAAAACTATTTTTTTTAAATATTGAAGGCCTTTTTACTAAGTCTTCTTTAATCTTGGGTGTTACCTTTATTCTGTCAGCTAGTTTATAAGCATATTTGGGCTCTACAAGCATACGAGGTGAACAACTTTTATGGGGGATTTCTAACTTTCCCTATGAACAATATGGTGCAGAAATTAGCTCAGTAATTTTTGCCCAATTTGCATTGCTGCTCATATCTTCCTAGGAAATACTGTGGACTCTCCAGTCCTCATGGGAAGCCTGGATTCTGTGAGTCTGGACAGCCAAAGATGACTCCAAAGAGGGGGTAGCTGTGACAACTTCAAGTATGCCTGGAAGCAGCAGTAATTTTTTCTTGTTTTTTTCAGAGGCTGCCAAGACTTTTGATGGGAATTTCTTGCCCAGGTCTTGTAAAGGCCTAATATGTACAATTTTATGCCCTAATAGCTACAATTCTGTGGGTGATGGTCACTGGGTGGAGGACCATAGGGGTTAGGGAAGCCATGATTGCTACAGAACACTGGCCTGCACTGTGATGGACAAGAGTGCTATCAACTAGATGGAATGTGTCTCCTGTCAATGTGCATGCAGAAATGTCCTGAGGAAAAGGCTGCAGGGTGGCATGTACACAGATCTGAGGATCTCCACGCATGTTTATCTTCTGTGGGTGCAGTCATTGTCATTGAATATAATCAGACATTTCTGTGTGTTTCTGTAGCTTCTCAGACATTTACGTTAGAGCCATTGGTACCCTGGCAGAAAAAGAAAGATAAGACGTGTATATACAGTCCCAGGGATATGGTTTTTGTTCCAGTCAGTATTTGTTTTGGTTTGGGTAAAGTCCTTTATTGTTTGCTATGTTTGCTATTACTTAGGCAAGACTCTTTCACAGGGCATGAGAACATAGATTGACTATCAAGTTGGCAAACCCGTTTTTTCAAAAAATGTTGGACATACAATTAAAAAAAAACTTGCACCAATTGGAAGAAGGTTTAATTAGTAAATGCAATGTCAGGTATAATATTTGATGAGTCTTCACATGCATGCAACTGAAACCATCACTGCAGTCACAATACTGACCATATCTGTCACTGTGAATTTACTTCGTGTTCTTTATGAATCTCTCTGCCCTTCACAGCTTTCCAAGTAACCATGGATTTATACTCCACTGGGGGCCCGGTGCACGAAATTCAGCCCAGCCTGCCCCCTCTCACAGTCTGGAACCCCTCAGTGGATGTCCTATGATGGCCCCAGTCTGCCAGGTGTCTTTGTGTGTGTGTGTGTGTGTGTGTGTGTGTGTGTCTGTCTGTCTGTCTGTCTCGCCACTGGGGACCTGCCCCCAGCCGCATCTGAGGCTCGGAGCAGTCCTCCTGTGTGTGTCTACCTGCTGGGGGCCTGCCCCCAGGCACACTGTGGAGGCTTGGAGCAGGCATCCCCTCTATGTTGATCTCTCAGACTCTTGCCCTCCCCTGCATGTTCTCTTTTTTGAGCTGTGGCCAGGGCTGGGTGCTCCCTGCCCCCCCTGCTTGCCTACTGCCCATCTTCCTCTAGCCACCAAAAAGCAGGGAAAACCCCGCCTCGTGGTCAGGCCAGCCTTTTCCTGCTCCCTGATCCCCGGAAGGGACCTGGGGAGCCGCCAAGCAGGCCGCCGACTCTTTCCCACTCACCGGTCCCCTGCTGCCTTCCTTTCCCACTCCCCGGTGCTGCCAAGGGGTCTGGGAAGCTGCCAAGCAGGACCCCAGCCCATGCAGCCTTGCTTTCCTGCTCCCCAGTGCCCTGCAAGGGGCCTGGGAAGCCCACCAAGCAGGCTGCTGACCCCCCGCTGCCTCTTTCCCGCTCCCCGGTACCCCCCAAAGGGCCTGGGGAGCCGCCAAGCAGGCCGCCAACCCTGCCGCCACTTTCCCACTCACCGGTCCTGGGTCCTGTGCTGTTCCGCCCTGCAGCCGCTCTGTGCATTCAGGAGGTCCCTCAGCCTGGCCTGTGACCTCTTGCAGTCTGGGACCCCTCAGGGGATATCCACCTGCTGGCGTGCCTGACCAGCCTGGGTGAGGGGCTTTAAGACTGCCCACAGCTCCCATTGACCCAATGTCCCAGCAAGGCTGGCTGGAAGCAGGTTTCTGGGGTTTATTTATCTTTTATAATTGATGCTGTTCCTTTTAAGGCAAAGCCTAATAAGAAGCCTTGTTTCTGCTTCAGCTCGTGGCTTCTATAGTGAGACAATGTTACCCTTAGACTGAGGCCCAGCCTGCTGTTTCCTTCAGCTCCTGAGGATTCTATGATTTATACTATGTTGCAAACATGTTTTGCTTTGAGGCAAGGATAAGCCGGAGCGCAGACAGTTTCACTTTCACTCCTGCTGCAATGGAAGCTGCCGTTTACTCCGTGAGTGGCGGCCGCCATGTTGGCTCGGTTAATTTGTATACAGTTGCTCTGATTGGCTGGTAGGCGTCCCAAAGGGACGGTTAATTTCAATATTACACTTTTATTAAGATTTTAATAGATACCGCTGCAATTTCTAAGTTTTATATGATTGGAATCAGCATTTTTTTCAGTTTTTATTTATTTTGCATAATTGGAGATTTATTAATGATAGTAGCTTTTTTTGCAATGAAAAGTTTTTTATCTTCAACATATTTTTACAAAAATGGAAATTTAATGCAGGGAAACTGTTACATGGATAACAGGTGGAATGCCAAGCACAGACAGTGAAGATGTCTTTAGGAGAAAGTCTAAGTACAACACTTGGAGTCACATTGAGGAGATGACATTGGTACTCCAACACCAGGGGTCACAGGGAGAAGAACATGGTGTTACCAGAGCCCAGGATCTGAGGCCACCTGTCAGAAAGGAAATCACAGTAGGACTGTTGGGTAGGAGCCAATGGAGACAACCAATCTCTTGAAGTCATGAGCAAAGGGAAGAAATGCCCTTGCTCCCTTTTTCCTTTTTTTTGGTTTGTTTTAATTTAATTTTTAATTTGATATATTAGTTTATTAAATATAGTTGCTTCTAATTTTTGATTATTTGTAATAAAGCTGCTACAAACATTTCTGAGAAAGGAATGGAGAGGGAGAGAGGAACATGGATGAGAAAGAGAAACATCCATTGGCTGCTTCCTGCATGCCCCCCACTGTGGTTTGAGCCTACATGTGCCTTGACTGGGAATCGAACCCATGACCTCCTAGTGCATGAGTCGACACAGAAACACAGCCACACCGACTCGCCTGAGTTGACACTTGCTTTTAATCACACTTTCAGAAGTCCAGTCTATTGATAATGTAATAAGCTGTTGCTTTATAGAATTCTCCCTCTTTCCTGGTCTATCATAGGGCTTCTTGCATTGGAACAGGTCTCTTAGGAGGACCAGGTGGCATCAGGGTGGGCAAAGTATTTTGGGAGTCCCAAAGCCACTACAGAAAAACAGGGGGGCAGTGATCAGACTCCCCATGCCCTGGGTCAGGCATTTTGGATTTGAATCCCAGATTCCCAAATATCATTGGGACAAACAAGGAAATGTCCTCTTGTCTGTGGGCTTCAGGTTTCTCCTCTTACACCCAGAAAGTCTGTGACCTCCTCCTGCGCTGTTAGAGGCGGTCAGCTGCAAAGGTGCCCATTCACGGTATGACATCTGCCTGCAGCCAGCCTGGCTCTAGCAACTTCAGCCTCTTACTGCAGACATTTCAGGCGGGGCATCACTCTAATACTGACGAGCACCTTTACTTTGGGGCGTGTTTGAGAGAGAAATGGAGCTCATGAGAACTTGCTGACCCACTAGCAGAGAGGCAGGTACTGTAGGCCCTGAGGTCTTCTCCTGGTGTCTCATCAGTGCTCCCTGACTCAGTTTGCTGAATTTGACATGAAGGTGATAACACTTACCTTCCATTTCAGAGTCCGATTTATCATTTTTCTTAAATTTATTGGTTTGGTTACATGTCTAAGGATTCTTGGCCCAACACAAGGTCACAAGAAATCTCTCCAATGTTTGTTTTCTGCAAGATTGTATGTGTGTAACCATAGGTATGACTATTTTTAGAGCAATTTTAGATTTACAGCAACATTGAGTGCAAAGTATTTAGAGATTCCCCAGGCCACCAATCAATGTTTCTCTCATTGTTTCTGTTTCTCCATCTCCATTCTTCTCTCAGGAATGTTTGTAGCAGCTTTTTGGTAAATTATAAAAAATTAGAAATAAAAGTGACAAAGTGGGTACTTGTTGATACCAGGATTCAGGGTTAGCTTTTGGAGCGTTTTCTCTTGATTCTCACAACCACCTTGTAAGTGGAAACTAGTATCGAGTTGCTGGAAAATCCAGCATTAGAGAAATGAAGTAAGTTCTCTAAAGTTTAGTCCACAGACGGGTGTCAGAAACAGACTGGATTCCAACCTGGGATTCTGGCCCCAGAACCAGGGACAAGTTCTACCATGGAGGCAGGTACACTGTTAGGACTAGGGAGGCTCCACTGAAACTGCTGTTGCCATAGTTACAGTTACGATTATTCTAAAATGTCAGCACCTCAGTCTCAATTGAGCATCATCATCTCTCAGCTCCAGTGGTTTCTCCCGCGGAACCTTCATTCAGAGTGAGCTGCAGTTTGCCTGCCCTTTGATTCCAGCACAGAGTTTGACCCACAGGAGACATCGGTAATTTGGGTCAAGTCTGCACTTTCACCCACTTAGGGTGTCAGGCTCTGATCCCATCCACTGTGATGAATTTCATGCCTTAGTTCAACTCTTCAAGTGATGCTTATCGCTGGTACTGACACCTTACAATCGAGAGGGACACCTGGATGTGAATTCTGGGACATAATATTCGAAAGTGATGAAAACTACAGGGTCCTAGTCTCATTATCAACCTCTTTCTTCAAGCTAAGGACCAACTGCCCATGTGATTCTGTTCTCTACACCTGCACTTCTCTAGCAGACAATGGTGCACACATTGTTTTCCCTGCAGCTCGGACAGTTGTTCTGGACCCACATCCTTCCCCGTCTCCTGTGTCTGCATAGGATAATTTTTTCATGTGTTTATAGACATTCCTTTGTTTTCTTTAATGTGTATTCAAGTCTGTCTCGTTTTCTAAATGGGTTGTTTGTTTTCTTAAATTATTTTAGGAGTTATTTATATATTCTGTATAGAACTCCTGTTTCAAATTATGACTTGCAAATACATTCTCTTCACCTGTGGCTGAGTTTTATTTATTTTTTGTTTATAATGTCTTTTGGTGTGCAAAATTTAATACAAGTCTAATTTATCATTTTATTTTCATTCTTTCCTGGTTTGGTTACAAGTCTCAGAATTCTTTGCCTAACCCAAGGTTACAAGAAATGTCTCCAGTGATTGTTTTCTCCTAAAGTGTGTGTGTGTGTATATATATATAACTATAGATTTGACTGTATTTTAGAATAATTTTAGACTTACAGCAACATTGAGTGCAAAGTATTTAGAGATCCCCTGAGCCTCCTGTTTGTCCTTTTTATGCAAAACTCGCCCATGTCAAGACCATTATAAACTGATGAACAAAAATGGATACAGAAGCAGAGCAGCATCAAACAGACTGTCAAACTACAGCAGGAAGGCCGAGGAGGATTGGGGGGCGGCGGGTAAGAGATTAACCAAAGGACTTTTACGCATGCATATAAGCATAACTAATGACACAAAATATGGGGGTAGGGGAGGCCAGGGGAAGGCCATGGGGGGGGAGAAAAGACATGTACTACTATTTGTAATATTTTAAGCAATAAAACAAAATTAAAAAAAATAAAACTCCCCCATGTCAATCTCTGGCACCAGAATGTGCATTTGTTACAATGAGTTAACATATTTGAGCATTAGCACCCAAAGGTCAGAATTAGATTATTGTTGTGTTCACTGTTGGTGTTTCACATTCTGTGGGTTTTGACGAACGTTTAATGACAGCCACCATTTAGAATCACATAGACCAATTTGGCTGCTCTAAAAAGCCTCTTGGTTCTGATACATCTGTCCCTTTACCACAACTGGCAACCAGTGATTATTCAAAATATTTTTATTGATTTCAGAAAGGAAGTGAAAGAGAAACATACAGTCATTGATCACCTGCCTCCTGCACGCACTACACTGTGGATCAAGCTTGCAACCTGGACATGTACCCCAACTGGGAATCAAATCGTGACCTCCATGTTCATAGGTCAACGCTTGCTCAACCACTGAGCCATGCCAGTCACGCATACTGTATTCTTAGTTTTGCCTTTCTAGAATGTCATATAGTTGGAATGCAGTCTGTAGCCTTTTGATAATGGCTTTTTTTACTTAATATGCATTTATGATTTCTCCTTACATTGCTTGATAAGTCATTTCTTTTGAGTGCTGAATAATGTTCCGTTGTCTATGGCTGCTATAAACATCTATAATCAGATTTCTAAATGCACTTACATTTCCAACTCATTTTGGTAAATACCAAAGAATGTGGTTGTTGATTTTATACAAGTATGTTTAATTTTATAAGAAACTGCCAAACTGACATATGTCTAACTATGGATATTGCTCTAGAGAGCAAAAACTTCCAGGGCACAAAATTAAAACAAAGTCAGACAGACAAAGTGGAAAAAATATCCTCTGGTGAGGATTAAAAAACACAAATCTATATTATTAAATACTAGAGACCAGGTGCACAAAAATTTGTGCACTGGAAGTGGGGGTCCCTCAGCCCGGCCTGTGCCCTATCGCAGTCTGGGATCCCTCGGGGGATGTCTACCTGCTGGCGTGCCTGGACAGCCTGGGTGAGGGGCTGATGGTCATTTCAGGCTGCCCACAGCCCCTTCAGGGTTTGGGTTCCTACAGGGGTGCCTGGCTGGAAGCAGCTGTCTGGGATTTATTTAACTTCTATAATTGAAACTTTGTTGCCTTGGTCCCCCCGCTTGATGCCTGTGGTGCCCCTGGCAACCCAAGGTCCCAGCCCGCAGGTATCTGGGGTTTATCTTCTATAATTGAAACTTTGTATCCTTGAGTAGAGCACAGGGCCCACAGGGTCCTGGCTTCCTCCATTGCCATCTTAGTTAAAGATTGCATATTTGCTCCTGATTGGTTGGTGGGCATGGCTTGTGGGTATAACAGAGTGAGTGTCAATTTGCATATTACTCTTTTATTAGATTAGATGTTTTTATTTATTGGGAGAGAGAAAGAGAAAAACATCACTCAGCTTCCTCCTGCATGTGCCCTGTCTAGGAATCTAACTGGTGACATTTTGGAGCATGGGACAATGCCCAACCAACGGAACCATACCAACCAGGGCATTTGTTTGTATGTTTTTTAGTCCTCACCTGAGGATATGTTTTTTTAATTGATCTTTTTAGAGAGAGGAAAATTGATGTTGGGAGAGAACATTGCATCCCATAGGCACCCTGTCCACAACTTGGGTATGTGTCCTAACTGGGAATTGAACCTGTGACCTTTCAGGGTCATGGATGATGCTCCAACCAACCTAGTAACAACTTCCAGGGCTGAATCTTCAGGTTCTTGGTGTGTTTTTCCCCCCAAATCATTTTTTATTAAATCTTCATAATTTTGCCAAGTAGATAATTCCGTTAGAGGTGGTCCTAGAGCTTTACCCCAATCTCATATACAGCAGAACCTGATGTCCTATGTTTCTTTTTGCTTCTATTTCAATGCATAGTAAAATCTCACCTTTTTAAAAATATATATATTTTTATTGATTTCAGAGAGGAAAGAATGGGGGGAGAGAAAGAAACATCGATGAGAGAAAATCATTGATCAGCTGCCTCCTCCATGCCCCCTACTAGGGATCGAGCCCACAACCCGGACATGTGCCCTTGACTGGACTCAAACCTGGGTCTTTTCCATCTGCAGGCCAATGCTCTATCCACTGACCCAAACCAGTTATAGCAAGTCTGACCTTTTCCCCCCCCTCACCTTTTATTGAATTTTTGTAGTGCTAGTTACATTGACAAAGATAAAAATTTTATATTGAATTGGATAGTTCTAGTCTGCTTCAAATAGGTAGAGTTTAGAAATCCAGATTCAATTCAATTAACACTATTCTGCTTTTATTCCTTAATAATTACCACAATATCCTCATTTATCATCCTTTACTTAAAGATTCCCATATGCCTTTTGGAAAATTTAATTATAAATCTTTATTGTTGAAAGTATTACATATGTCCCTTCCCCCCCCAACCCCATTACTCTTCCCCCCACCCCAAGCTTTCACCACCCTATAGTTTGTGTCAATGGGTTACACATATACACATATGAGTTCATTGGTTAACCCCCCCTCCCACTCCACCCCTCTCCCCAATCCCTCTCCAGCCTCCTCTGCCTTCCCTTTGAGGTTTGACAGTCTGTTCAATGTTTCCAAGTCTCGGGTTCTGTTTTTGTGTATCAGTTTATGTTGTTCATTAGATTCCACATAAGAGTGAGCTCATGTGATACTTAGCTTTCTCTGACTGGCTTATTTTGCTTACTCTCTAGGTCTGTCCATGCTGTTGCATTTTTTTTTGTTTTTACAGTTGTGTAGTATTCCATTGTATAGATGTACCACAGCTTTTTAATCCATTAATCTGCTTTTACAAAATCTGAGGTATTGTAATTGTGCTTCTATGAACATAGGGGTGCAAATGTCCTTTCTGATGGGTGTTTCTGAATTCTTGGGATATATTCCTAGAAGTGGAATCACTGGGTTAAATGGTAGTTCCATTTTTAAATTTTTGAAGAAACTCCAAACTTTTTGCACAGAGGCTGCATTCGTTTGCATTCCCGCCAGCAATGTACCAGGGTTCCCTTTTCTCCACATCCTTGCCAACACTTATCATTTGTTGATTTGCTGATGATAGCCATCCTAACAGGTGTGAAGTGGTATCTTATTGTTCTTTTAATTTGCATCTCTCGGATGATTTGTGACAGCCTTTTGTCATATGCCTTTTGGCATTCTTTATGTCCATTTTGGAGAAGTAGCTACTTAGATTCTTTGCCCATTTCTTAATTGGGTTGTCTTCCTTTTGTTTTTGTTTTTTTGTTTTGGGGTTTTTTTTGTTTTTTTTTTAAATGTTTTAATTGAATCCTATTTAACAGAAGCCTATGGTAGCATCTTTTTAAAAAAATATATATTTTACTGATTTTTTACAGAGAAGAAGGGAGAGGGATAGAGAGTTAGAAACATCGATCAGCTGCCTCCTGCACACCTCCTACTGGGGATGTGCCTGCAACCAAGGTACATGCCCTTGACCGGAATTGAACCTGGGACCCTTCAATCCGCAGGCCGACTATCCGGTGAGCCAAACTGGCTAGGGCCCTTTTGTTAAGTTGTATGAGTTCTCTGTAGATTTTGGAGGTTAACCCCTTACTGGGCTCTTGTTATTTTGTTGATAGTTTCTTTTTGCTGTGCAGAAGCTCTTTATTGATTAGTCCCATTTATTTTCTCCTTAATTTCCATTGTCCTAGGAGATGTATCGATAAACATATTGCTGTAAGAGATGTCTGAGATTTTGCTGCCAGTTGTTTATTTTAGGATTTTTATGGTTTCACATCTCATATTTAAGTTTTTTATTCATTTTGAGTTTATTTTTGTGTATGGTATAAGTTGGTGGTTTAATTTCATTTTTTTATGTATCTAATTTTCCTAACACCATTTATTGAAGAAACTGTCTTGATTGTGTACTCTTGCCTCCTTTGTAAAATATTAATTGAGCATAATGGCTTGGGTCAATTCCTGGGGTCTCTGTTCTGTTCCAGTGGTCTATATGTCTGTTCTTGTGCCTGTACCAGGCAATTTTGAGAACAGTGGCTTGTAATATAGCTTGATATCTGGTATTGTGATCCCTCCAACTTTGTTTTTCTTTCTCGGGATTGCTGCGGCTATTCGGGGTCTTTTTCTATATGAATTTTTGGAGAGTTTGTTCTAGGTCTGTGAAGGATGCCATTGGTATTTTAAATATATTTTATTGATTTTTTTTTAGAGAGAGGAAGGGAGAGGAATAGAGAATTAGAAATATCAATGAGAGAGAAACATCGATCAGCTGCCTCTTGCACACCCCTTACTGAGGATGTGCCTGCAACCAAGGTACATGCCCTTGACTGGAATCGAACCTGGAACCCTTCAGTCCCCAAGCTGACACTCTGTCCACTGAGTCAAACTGGGTAGGGCATGCCATTGGTATTTTAATGGAGAGTGCATTGAATCTATAGATTGCTTTGAGTAGTATGAACATGTTAATGATGTTGATTCTACCAATCCATGAACACTGTATATTCTTCCATTTGTTTATGTCTTCCTCTATCTCTTGTTTCAATGTCCTGTAGTTTTCCGAATAGAGGTCTCTTACCTCTATGCCTTAGATCCAACTGCTCTGCCACCCAGGTTTTTTGAGGGGTGGTGCTATGTAGTCAGTGATTTGTGGGGCCCAGTGGTGCAGTCTCAGATCTCCTGAACTGCGTGTTCTAGTGGAGACCTCCTACTTGAGTTATTAGATTCTTTTGATGTACTCAGGTCTTGAATGTTAGTTTCTTGTTTCTGGATGACGTCTCCTCATCGGTTGTCTGACAATGTGACTCACATCTGGCCCCGTCGTGCAGGCTGCTGTGGATGTGCTTGTGGTTCCAGCTCTTGTGGCAAGGGTTGCCTGAGGTCTCATTGGTGTGCAGCTCACTGTGGGGTCCCAGAGCCCATGGCAGGGTGGCGTGCACTCTGTGGCTCCCTGCAGTGGTCCCAGAGTTCATGGCCTGGATGACTGGGGTTCTGAGGCCCGCAACTGGCTTAGTGTGACTCTGGCCAGTGCGACATGACTCTTTCTGGGGTGGCATCACTCTGCATCACTGCAGGGGTTCCGGAACCTGTAGCCTGGGAGACAGGTGTCCCAGAGTCTGCTGGTGAGGCAGCGGGACTCTGGCTTGGGTGGTTTCCCTCTGAGAATCACAATGGGGTCCAGGAGCCAGCAGCCAGGGTTGCGGGAGTCCCAGGAATCTGTGGTTGAAGCAGTGCGACCTTGGTCACATAGGCGTGCACTCAGCAACTCACTGAGGGGCCCAGGAGTTGGGGAGGTGCAAGTTCTGGGGTCTGTGGGTCTGCAGGTGAGGCAGCACGACTTTGGCCAGACTGGCTGCAGGGTGTCCAAAGACAGTCTGGTTGGTAGTGAGGCTTGAAGCAGGGAGTCTCCCAGGGGTGAGGACGACGAAGCCCCTAAGTGCTAGGACGCTTGCACGCACGACTCCGGAGACCAGGTTCTGTGACGCAGGTCTAATTTTATTGAGGAAGTACAGTGGTATTTATAGGTGGAGGTGGCCAATCATAGAACGTCTTCTTAGGGAGCCAATAAGCGTAAAGGTTGGGGTACTGTGTACGTGGCTGTGGGAGGGGCTCAGGCGGGCGTTGCCATCTTCCTGTTTTGCCAGAAAGATCTGAACTGCTGGAGTGTACTCACAGCATTTCATCAGCCGCTGCACCAAGATAAACCTCCTGTGCTCTACCTACAGAGGCTGGGCTCCTAGTTGAAACAGCTTTCCCTTTAAGATGGTGTGTTTTCAGTGCCAGAGCCTCACAGCCCGGGGAGTGCCTGTGGTGGTAGCAGGTCCTCCTTGTCTAGGAGAGCGTGGTCTGCCTGACCCTGAGACTCCGACGAGATCTACTAGTAACTGTCAACACACACACACCCCACAGGTCCACACACTCCCCCTTTACTCCCTTACTCACACTACCTCACTCCTGGTCCTGCTGGCCTTCATCTTTATCTCCACTTATATCATTTATGTTTTGTTTTTACATACAGTTTTAACAAATTTTATCACCTATGTAGGTTCTTGTACCGAACACCACAGTAAAAATTAAAAATTTTTAGTTATGCCTGGCCAGTGTCGCTCAGTGGTTGAGCTTCAACCAGTGACCCAACCAGGAGGTCACAGTTAGATTGCCAGTCTGGGCACATGCCCGGGTTGCGGGTTTGATCCCCTCCTGGACACCCCTTTTGAGGGATGAAGCCAGCAACCTGGACATGTGCCCTTGAAGGTAAATCAAACCTGGGACCCTTCAGTCTGCAGGCCGACGCTCTGTCTACTGAGCAAAGCCAGCTAGGGCTTTCATGTGATTTTTTAAGATTTTTGAGCTATATATACATTTATAACCTTTCATGATGAATGTCTTTCATTTACCCTAAGTATAATTTGTGAGTATTTGTGTAACCTTATCATATTGAGAATGCCTCATATCAGCTCAGCTAACATCTTTAGTATGTCTATAAGGGAAAATTATCGTTCACTATGATAATTACAGTGACGTTTTCACATTAAGAAAAAAACCAATAACTTTGTCAGAATTCAGTTCTCCCACTCTTTCAAAAGTTTACCTTAATTGAGGTTCAAGTAAAAATTAAACAGTAGTTTTATTCAAAGTTTATATTATACATGTTAGTTCTTTTTTACTTCAAAGATATGTCCTATATTCTTTTTCCCCCCTTTGTTTCTTTAGAGAGAATGGAAGAGTGAGACACAGAGAAACACTGATAATGAGAGAGACACATAGATTGGTAGCCTCCAGCGCTCACCAAGACCACATCCAGACAGAGCCAGCAACCTAGGTGCAAGCACTGGCTGAAATCGAGCCCAGGACCCTTCAGTCTGCAGGTCCACACTCTAAACACTGAGTTAAAGTGAATCGGTTTGGCTCAGTGGATAGAGCGTCGGCCTGCGGGGCAAAAGGGTCCCAGGTTCTATTCCGGTCAAGGGCATGTACCTTGGTTGCTGGCACCTCCCTAGTGGGAGGTGTGCAGGAGGCAGCTGATTGATCTTTCTAACTCTCTATCCCTCTCCCTTTTTCTCTGTAACAAAAACAATAAAATATACTTAAAAAATTAAAAAGAATGTAAATAGGTCTGGCCTACATTATTGTGTTACTAGGGGCCCGGTGCACAAAAATTTGTGCACTCGGGGTGGAGGGAGTCCCTCAGCCCGACCTGTGCCCTCTCACAGTCTGGGACCCCTCAGTGGATGTCCTATGATGGCCCCAGTCTGCCAGGCGCCTTTTGTGTGTGTGTGTGTGTGT
>PVJC01026638.1:0-23847 GCA_004026665.1 Murina feae
GGAAAACCCCGCCTCGTGGTCAGGCCAGCCTTTTCCTGCTCCCTGATCCCTGGAAGGGACCTGGGGAGCCGCCAAGCAGGCCCCCAGCCCCCTAAGAGCTTGCTTTCCCGCTCCCCAGTGCCCCTCAAAGGGCCTGGGGAGCCGCCAAGCAGGCCGCCAACTCTTTCCCACTCACCCGTCTCCTGCTGCCTTCCTTTCCCACTCCCCGGTGCCACCAAGGGGTCTGGGGAGCCGCCAAGCAGGACCCCGGCCCCTTCAGCCTTGCTTTCCTGCTACCCATGCCCCGCAAAGGGCCTGGGCAGCCGCCAAGCAGGCTGAGACCTCCCGCTGCCTCTTTCCTGCTCCCCGATGCCCCTCAAAGGGCCTGGGAAGCCGGCAAGCAGGCCACTGCCTCTTTCCCGCTCCCTGGTGCCCCGCAAAGGGCCTGAGCAGCCGCCAAGCAGGCTGCCGACCCCCCACCACCTCTTTCCCGCTCCCCGGTGCCCGTCAAAGGGCCTTAGGAGCCGCCAAACAGGCCCCTGGCTCCCGCCACCTCTTTCCCACTCCCCGGTGCCCCGCAAAGGGCCTGGGCAGCCGCCAAGCAGGCTGCCAAGCCTGCCGCCTCTTTCCCACTCATAGGTCCTGGGTCCTGCGCTGTTCCACCCTGCAGCCGCTCTATGCACTCGGGAGGTCCCTCAGCCCGGCCTGTGCCCTCTCACAGTCTGGGACCCCTCTGGATATGTCCACCTGCTGGCGTGCCTGACCAGCCTGGGTGACAGGCTGATGGCTGTGTGCAGGCTGACCAAGCCCCCCAGGAACGTCCCTCACCCCATTGGGTTGTGGCTAGCGTGGGTGATAGGCTGATTGGTGCTTTCAGGCTTTAAGGCTGCCCACAGCTCCCATTAACCAAATGTCCCAGCAAGGCTGGCTGGACACAGGTTTCTGGGGTTTGTTTATCTTCTATAATTGATGCTGTTCCTTTAAGGCGAGGCCTCCTACTAACGAAGCCTCCTCTCTGCTTCACCTCACTGCGTCTATAATGAGACAGTGTTACTTAGTGGTGAGGCCAGGCCTGCTGTTTCCTTCAGCTCCCGAGGATTCTGTGATTGTTATTTTGTTGCAAACATGTGTTTTGCTTGAGGAGCTGAGCGGGGCTGCAGTTTCACTTTCACTCCTGCTGCAATGGAAGCTGCCGTTCACTCAAGTCCGTGAGTGGCGGCCTCCATGTTGGCCGGGCTAATTTGCATATAGCCGCTCTGATTGGCTGGTGGGCGTGGCTTATCCCATCCTGGAGAAACTGTTAATTTCAATATTATGCTTTTATTAGTTAAGATGACTGGTTTTTACTTTGCTTTATAACAGAAGAACTGCATCTAGAAGTTGTTATTGCAGGATATTTGTCTATTTCTAACATTAGGTTGTAAATAACTAGAAAAAAAAACTAGAAATGTTAATGTTGGTACTATAGCTGTTTTACAACATTGTGATTTTCCTAATTTGTAATTGATTAGTATTGGTAGGTCCTGTTATTAGTCCAGTGATTTTTGTCACAATTCTGTTCCTTTTACTTTCATATTAGCTCTGAAATAACATTTCTGTGGATGATCTAAAAAGCAGTTTATCTGTACTTGATCTGTGAGTCAATCTTCCAGCAGATGACCTAGCTAGTTCTACAGGATGCCCAAGGAGCCATCACACGTTTTCTTCATGACCCTACAGGCAGGGCTGGTAGCAATACTCACTTTTATTCAATAACTAGAGGCCGGGTGCATGAATTTCGTTTAAGAGTTTGCCTTCGCAGCTGCTGCTGCTGCTTCGATCCCTCCCTTGAGCTGGAGGGGCGGGGGATGGCAGCCTGAATCCCTCCCTCGCAGCTACCTGCCTGGATCCCGCCACTGTAACCCTGGTTTCATCCAGGAAGGACATCTGGAAGGATGTCTGGTCTAATTAGCATATTAGGCTTTTATTATTATAGATTGATTTTACTGTTGTTGTCAGTTGCAGCTAATATACTATCAATATAGTAATTTCATAGCCCAGGGCCACAAGCTAGGAGGTATTGTACAACCAAATTCAAAAGCCCTTCTCTTTGTTTCTAAAGCTTATTTTCTTATACCCTATGCTGTATTGCCTCCCACAACTAGCTTAAGAATGTTTTTGCAGGAGAGGAGGAATTAAGAGATCAACCAAAGGACTGTATGCATGCACATAAGGATAACCAATGTACACAGACACTAGGGGGTGAGGGCATGTGCTGGGGATTGGGGATGGCCAGGGAAAGGTCAGTGGGGGAAAAAGGAGACATATGTAATGCTATATGTAATTCTGTAAACAATAAAGAAATAAAAAAGAATGTTTTTGCTGCCCTGGCTGGTTTGGCTCAGTGGATAGAGTGTCAGCCTGTGGACTGAAGAGTCCTGGGTTCAATTGTGGTCAAGGGCATGTGTCAGGTTTCAGGCTCAATCCCCAGTAGGGGGCGTGCAGGAGGCAGCTGATCAGTGATTCTCTTCCATCATTGATGTTTCTATCTCCACTCTCCCTTCCTCTCTGAAATCAATGAAAATATATTTTAAAAAATCTTTAAAAAATGTTTTTTGCAATATTAGCTTATTTAGTACATGTTGTATTAAAATAGTTAAAGGTGCTGGGTATATATGTATATCTTAGTAGTTGTATAAAATTAGGTAGATATTGTCCCCATCAGACCTTTTGTAAAAGACATGGATTCTTGTTAACTGTCAGAGAAAATATGTAGCAGCATAGTACTCTAAGATTGTGTTTCTATTTTTTTCTAATAGGAAGGAATAACTATAAAACAACTGGGTGATTGTTCTTCATATTATATTTTACTAGGGGCCTGGTGCACAAAATTTGTGCATGGGGGGAGGGTGAGGTCCCTCAGCCCAATCTGCCCCCACTCATAGTCCAGAACCCCTCAGTGGATGTCCTATGATGGCCCCAGTCTGCAGGCACCTTTGTGTGTGCCTGTGTGTGTGTGTGTGTCGCCACTGGGGGCCTGCCCCCAGTCACATCTGAGGCCCCCAGCAGTCAGGACCGGAGCGCCTTTCTCCATTTCTCCGGCTCCTCGAGTCCCCGCGAGGGGACTCGTGGAGCCCGGCCCCCCGGGCAGGCAGCAAGGCAGGCGCTTGGGGGCCTTGCCCTCTGGCCCTGGCCACCTTTCTCCCGTTCCTCAGTCCCTTTGCAGGATCAGGGAGAGGGAGAAATGCGGCTTGGGCCTGGGTGAGGCAGCTGGCGCCCTCCATCTTGGCTGAGTTAATTTGCATACAGCCACTCTGATTGGCTGGTGAGCGTCCCGAAGAAACGGTCAATTTCAATATTACGCTTTTATTAGTTTAGATTTGGTGTCACACCTTTTCATTTTGTGACCATTCTTCTAATATTGGAGAAGGATCCAGTGATTTTTTTTCTATTGGCTTTTGGTCTTTTATACAATCACTTCAACTTATTTTTTTTAATATCACAAGTTTTTAAATCTCCCCCAATTTCTTTATCAATGCTATTACAGAAGGGAGAGAGATGAAACTTTTTTTAAAAAATTGATTTCAGAGAGGAAAGGAGAAGGGGAGAGAGAGAAACATCAATGATTAGAGAGAATTATTGATCGGCTGCCTCCCGCATGGTCCCCACTGGGGATTGAGCCTGCAACCTGGGCATGTGCCCTTGACTGGAATTGAACCTGGGACCCTTCAGTCCACAGGCTGATGCTCTATCCACTGAGACAAACCAGCTAGGTGAGATAAAACTTTTTTTTTTTTTTTTTTTTTTTTTAGTGGAAGAGAGAGGGAGAGAGAGATAGAAACATCAATGATGAGAGTGAATCATTGATTGGCTGCCTCCTGCACGCCCCATACAGGGTATTGAGTCTGCAGCTCAGTCATGTGCTCCAGCGGTGATCTCTGGCTCATAGATTGATGCTCAACCACTGAGCCATGCTGCCTAGGTGGGATGAAACTTTTTTTGGTATATTCACAAGAGAAGAAATTCTTGTAAGACAAAAAAGCGGAGATTAATTGATTCATTCATACTGTAACTGTCATGCGGGGTTGGAGGAGAAGTGGAAAGGGGAAGGTAATGGTAGGAGATGGGTTTGGAGAAGTGGTCATGTCATATAGAACCTGTAGGGATTGTGACTTTTATTGAGGATATGGAAAGCCACTAGAGAGGCTTTTTGTTTTGAGCAGTGGAGTGAAATGATTGAAATGATGAATTGAAAGGATCACTCTGGCAGCTCCAGGATGTATGGAGAATAGGTTGTTGGGAAGGGAGCACAAGGGAGGCAGCAGAGTGGCCAGTGAGGAAGCATTTGCAGTTGTCCAGACCATGGACTACTGCTCTCTTGATGGTGGTTTGGACTAGGTGTTATGATGAGAAGTGATTGATTCTTAAGATATTTTGAATGTAGAACTAGTAGGATTTACTGATAGATTGGATGTGGAGTAATAGAGAAAGGAGGGATGATGACCGTAAGGTTTTTGAGCAGAAGTATGGGACAAGAAGTAGCAGGAAATTAGGAGTGTGATTTAATATGTCTGTTGGACATCCAAGTGGAGATACAAATGTGCAGGTGGAAATATGAGATGGGAATTGGGGGAAATGTCCAGGCTGATAGAAGAGAGAGACTAAAGGCTATAAAAATGGGTTCAGATGCAGGTAGAATGGTAGATGTGGTGGTGTGAGAATGGGACAATTTTCCTTTAATTGCTTCTATTAAAAAATATTGAAATAGCAAACAAGGTCATTAGTTTAGAGACGAGTGGAAACTTGAGGACAGAGAAGAAAGTTTGAAATGGTCTAGAATGAGTGATTGAATTAGGGAAATAAAGTATACCAGACAGCATTAAAGATCCACAGAGATTAGTGGTTCTAAATTCAAATTGAGACCAGCCAGCAGGGATAAGTGTTCTTATTTTACCCACCTGGACACTTTCTGCTGCCTAAATGTAGTTACAGAGTTGAATTTATCTAAAGGTGGAGTTTTGCAGTTAGGATTATAACTGAGAGAGAAAAACAAAGTAATTGTGGATTTAAATGTGTGAATACCTATTAGAGTAAAGTGAGCACAGGAGAGAGTTAGGAACAGAGTTAAAGTAGCGTAGAAATGAATGAGAAGACTGCAAAGTCAGATCATTGTAAATACTTTATGTACGTTAATCTTCACTGCATCCCTGAGAAATAAGTAAGTACTATTATTATACCCATTTGATAGGTAGTAAAGCTGAGCAACTGAGAAGTTAAATAATTTGCTTAAGGTTATACAGCTGTTACTGGGAGTTGAATTGTAGATGGTATGACTGTAGAGCCTGAGCTAGTAACTGCCTGCCAAGATCAAAGGAAGCCAGAGGTGTCTTAGGCAGAGGTGTCCTTAATCCATACGAAAATGAGTGTGGTTTGAGGGGATGACCCATAGGTTTGTAGATGCTGTAAAAAAGAGGAATAATAGGTAATGTCTGCTTGTATGTGTTTCAAGAGAATGGTGAGTTAATGCTGTGGAAGTGGCAGTGAGGTTCAAGAGGGGCTATGTATCTGTCTACCCCATGGCTTCTTTCAGTGCTGTGAGAGATAAAACAGCCACCTCGGGAGAGAGCCAGGTTTTGCTGTCAAAATGTTCTTAAGGGAAAGCCAGATTTCAATTAGAAAAGAAGGTGAAAGAACATTTGATAAAGAGATTGAGGATATAGTTAGGATATTTTGTTGATGGCAGATTATGAGATCTAGAAAGTTCTGTGGAAGAGGTTGGTTGGAAGTGGAGTTAAATTAGGGGAGCAGTGGAATCAAATAGGATGAGAATTCTATTTTTTGTTTTTGTTTTTTCAGTGACTGACTTAAATTAGTGGGGTTGTAGGGCTTAAGAGGATTAATGAGGATGGTTTCCAAGGCAGAATTGTGGCTATGTGTGTTGGAAGAGAGGCAGGGAGGGAAGGAGGGAGAAAACGAGGGAGGAAAGGACTTGCCAAGAGTAACTCTTGGCTCCTGTCTTGGTTATGTCAACATGGACAGGAAAAATGTATTGTTATTGAAAGCGGTCTTCATTGAGAAGAATGCCTAGAGATCCTTTGAGGTTTCCTCTTTTGAAACACACTGGTATAATGTGAGTGAATGAGCACTAGAAAATTTTATCTTTTTGAGAAAGATGACAACAATTTAGATAAGTGTTATTGGCTTAAGTATTATGAATATCTCTGTAGCTCTTACACAGCTTTTACATTCATTATCTTATTTGCTACTAGTGTCCTGGTGCACAAATTTGTGCACATTAAAAGGGAATTAATTAGAGGAAATACCTTAATATTGCTATTTGCCATTTCTCTATAATAGAAGTGTCAGAGATGAAAAGAAATGAGTAAAATGTATTTGCCCATTTGGGGTTGCATGTCATGGTTATAAATAATAAATCAGGCTTGCCATACTTCATTACAGTTGCCATAGCATCCTGATGTCGCTGTTGCATATTTCTGGGACTACTCTCAGAAAATGATGCAAGTGTTATCATTTTACCAATTGGCACATTGTCATTTTCAGATCTAGATTTGAGATAATCCATCAAAACACTATTTTTCACTCTCAACTTAGATTGGTTTGCTTTGATGAAATGTATCTGATTGGCCTTCATTTTTTTAATATGAATCCACAATAAACTGTTGAGTTAATTTTCCTGCATTTAAAATAGGATTGAACGTGTCCCGCACAGAGAGATGAAATCCATAATACTGCATTTATGTGACTCGTGTCCTTAGATTTTGTCTAGTATCATTGTCAATTACACTGTCTTCTCTGAGTCTTAATGCAATATCTGTTCTCCAGCTTTTTTCACCATGTGGAAAAAGAATAGGATATGTCATCGCATATAATGTAGGAAACAGGATATTTATTGATTTGTTTCATTTTAGTGGCATTGGGATTATTGGGGTCTGGTTTACAATGAATGAGTAAATCCCTTTCAAAAGGAGGTTCTCCATCTTCGTTTCTGAATATGACAGCAACCTTGATTACATGAGGAGAATTATATCTACCTGGGTCACTGTTATGATCATATTTAGTCACCATTGTTACTTCTGTGGGAGCAATACCTTTTGCTGCTGCTTCAGATTGGGCTTCCTTTCCTACCTCATGTAGCATCTTGTATGATTTTGTTAATGCATTTATTTCATGCTCATCTTGTTGATGCCGATCATGAGTCTTTCTGAGCAGTCTTGGTTTTCTGGCATTGCTAAATCTTTTACTTGTTGCTTCATATCTAAAATATAGAGTGGAGCAAACTTCCATGAAATACCATCCAAAGGATGTAAAGTTCTAGTGTGGTGATAAACCTGTGTGTGTATTCTAAAACAGTATGGCCCGTATTCTGATGGCGATGCAACATTTGCACCCATTGAAACAAAAGCAAAAGAACTATTTGTGGAATGAATATTTTCCATGAAATTTTTACTGTCAGAATCTTCATTTCTCATTAATCTTCTTAAATATGCCAGGTAATCTGGAGAATGTATATCATTTGGACAGACGTTACCTTTGCTACAACATTGAGTAAATTTCCCATTGGATGGTTTTTCATCAGAGAAATTTAGTGATAGGCAAAATTGACAGCTAACAGTCATTCCACCACACCTATGTTTGATGATTGCATCCTGATGCACTCCATTTTCACTGTGAAGGCAATTACTACCAATATTGGTAGAACTTGTTGATGACTGTTCTTTAGACGTATTCTGTCGGTGCCACTACCTTCTTTCAACTTCAGAGGCACGTTGGTCTTTAGACATTTTCTGTCGATGACACCAGCTTCTTTCAGCTTCAGAGCTACAATGTGCCAATAATTGCTCTTCAGATACATTCTGTCGCCGTCGTTGCCTTCTTTCAACTTCAGAGGCATGTTGGTCTCCAGACATTTTCTGTCGATGGTGTCTCCTTCTTTCGGCTGCAGAACTACGTTGTGTTAGTAGTTGTTCTTTAGACATATTCCCACCTCCCTGCTGTCAGGGTCTGGGATGCAGGTGAATGAGAGTCCTGGCTGTCAGTCTCCTGAGAGCTGGCTGACCAATGGCTGATTCTGGCTGATCCTGTGGGGAATGGGACTCTTTTCTCCCTGCTGTCAGAGTCTGGGCCGGCGCCCATGGGAACACAGCATCAAGTCTGCCTCTGCCGGGAGACCCAGAGTCAAGTCCCTGCCCAGTTGTGTGTACCTCAGAATCCCTTGAGATGCAGACCTGCCTGCACCCACGCAGACAGATGCAGCATCCAGCCTTACAGAGCCACTGGTGGAGCTGCCCCTGCAGCACACTTGGCTGAGGGAACTCTGGGGAGGCTGTGTGGAGCAGCAGGGGGGACCCGCCCCCCACTCCCTCCCTCTGGCAGGGCTGAGGGGACTCCTGTGGCAGGCGCATGTAGCAGCTGGCCCCTCCCCTGCTGTGGGCACCACCATCTTGTTACAGCGTGATGGTCAATTTGCATATTCCCTCTTTATTAGATAGGACAATTTTCTAGTGAGTTACATATAAATTGTGAAGTTGATGTCTGTAAACCCCAATTACAGATTCTTTGAAAATGTATTTTACAAGTTCTTGTAAAGCTAGCTACTTAACATTTCTCTACGTCTTGGTTCCCTCATCTATCAAATGGGGAAATGAACAGTACCTGATAGGGGTGTTACAGGTTTAAATGAGATCATCCATGTAAGCAGTTGAGCATGGGACACCTGGCTCCTTTATTTTTCCCCTCACTGCCCTGCTCTAATGAACCCAATGATTCCTTGCTCAGAATGCCCATTAGCTTACCTCAGACATAAAGATATCAAATATCCTTGTTGCAAGGATATTTGCAGCAAGGATACTCTGCTCAGAATGTATAAAAGGGCTTCCTATCTCACTTAAGGTGAAGGTCCAAATGCCTGTGTAATTTGCTTCCCTGTTACTTATCCTCCATAATGTAACGACCACTTGTAACATTACTCCTACTTTATTAGTCCCCTGTTTGCTGTTCCTTGAGCATGCCAGTCTTGATTCCATTTCAAGGCCTTTACATTATTCTCCTAGGACTGTTTTCTTCAGTTGTTCCCTTCAGTATTCTGCTCAAATGTTATCAAGGCACTTTACCTGGCCTGGGTAGGGAAAGTAAATAGCATTTCCCCAGTTTTCCCTGTTACTCTACTTTGTTTTATTTTCATAGTACTTATCGACATCTGACATATATTAATTGATTTCTTCCATACATTATCCTCTCCCCCCACTAGAAAGTACAAAGTCGCTGAGTATAGTGATTGTGCTTATTTTGTTGACAGGTGTGTGTGTGTGTGTGTGTGTGTGTGTGTGTGTGTGTGTATATATATATATATATATATATATATATATATATATGGAGAGAGAGAGAGAGAGAGAGAGAGAGAGAGAGAGAGAGATCTAGCAAGTGAGATTGTTAGTCTCAGAGGTTTTTAGATTTGTCTAACTTTTCATTTGCTGTGATACATGGGAGATTAAACCTGATTTTTAGACTGTTGATCTTGACATTGTATCACATGGCCACTCAAAACAGTGTTTATAGTTGGATGGGTAAATAGACTTTAACTTGTGTATCACAGAACATTAACCTATGTTGCTTTTTTCTCCTAATGTAGATGCCAGAAGAAGAAGCTTTCTGTGTATTTGTTAAATTAATGCAAGATTATAGACTTCGCGAACTCTTTAAACCAAGTATGGCAGAATTGGGCCTTTGTATGTACCAGTTTGAATGCATGATACAGGTAAAAATGTAGTGTTAAAGACATATTGCCTTTATATTTTGTCATCTTGGTTTGAGCAACACCTGAGCATATTTAATGTTCAAAGCATTACAGCAATTGAAAAAAAAATTAGTGTTTTAATCACATGATCATCTGTTGGTTGATTAATACAATTTAGACCTACTTTTCATTTAGGCATTGTCTGCAGATATCTGCACTATCACAGTCTGAAACTTGACTGCAATTTCCACATTCAAACCTTAAGCATATGTGCTAAATGTATCATAATCCCATTGCCAAAATGTATACATTTCCTTATGACATATTATATCCTATTATTGTTATGTAGACTGTTCTCTCTTACAGGAGCCCATGACATCATGACACTCATGTTAATTCATTCCCTTTGAGGTTACCTCTGTCTCTTTCAGTCCTCTCCCCTACCTTTTCCCCTCCACCCCCACCTTTTTTTTTTTGTTAATCCTCACCTGAGGATATTTTTTCCATTGCCTTTTAGAGAGAGTGGAAGGGATGGAGGGTGGATATGGGGGGAGAGAAAAAGAGAGAAACATCGATGTGAGAGAGACACATCAGTTGGTTGCCTCAGGCTCTCATCCCAACCAAGGGGCTAAGCAGTGATCCTGCAACTCAGGTGTGTGCCCCTTACTGGGAATTGGTGACCCTTTGGTGTGCCACATCTCTAACCACTGAGACACTGATCAGGGCATGCCTTTCCCTTTTTATCTCACATTTGGCTATATTTTAATTTTTAAAAACATTTATTTTATTTTATTTTTTAATATAAGTCTTTATTGTTCATATTATTATATTTGTTCCTCTTTTCCCCCCATAGCTCCCCTTCACCTAGTGGGTTTGTGAGCTAGGTGTCCTATAGGTCCCAGTGGCTCAGCCTCCCCAGTCACCTGAGGTGGACACTCTTGGTGCACCCCTTTGTGGGCTGTGTGCACAGTCTTGTAGTTAAGCCTTGATTGTTGTTGGTATCACTGGGAGGAAATGACCTCCAGTCCAGTTGGCTGTGAGGACCAGTTGTGTCTACAATGGGAGAACTGCTGTGCTAGAAACACCCTTATGGGGCATGACTTGCTTCAGTGGGGCTTTGGTGCTCATTGAGTCTTCCCCTTGAGTGTGTCACTTATGGATGTGAAAAGTTATAATCTGGTATGGTCTCACACTGACCACTGGGTACACTGGCTCTTGGATCTCCAAGGAGGTGCAAAGTCAGCTACTGCCTGAGGCCACCCAGCAGGAGCTACAGAGAGATCTGCAGATTCCTCCTCTTTGGAGTTTGGAGATGCCCAGATGTGGCACAGCTGTGAGGCAGTGTAGGCAGCTGACGAGCCTTAGGCCTTCTTTTGGAAGCTCTGGGGTTCTTTGACCAGCTGCAGTTTGTTAGGTTAGGTTGCAAAAGGCCAGGCCATTCATATGTAAAAGCCTCTGTGCACAGCTTGGGTGGGGTTTTAAATTGGGTGGGGCATCGTCTCAGGGAATCATAGGGTGGTGCAAATAGCAGTGGTTACCCATCAGCCCTGCCCCAATACGTCCCTGCGTCCGTGGCCCATGTGGGAACAATAAACGCTGTGAGCACCTCTGAGAGAAAGCTGCCTTCGTGCTCGGCCTGATGCCAGACAGTCCAGTTCCTCTCCATATGAGTCTGGGTCCACAGAGTCTCTCCTGGAACTGGAGTTCAGAGCAATCAGGAGTTTGTATCTCCCTCCCGATTGAAAAAGACCACAGCCTACCCAGTTGCCAGCCCATTTTGTGTGCCTCTGTACCTCCACTCTTCTGCACCTGTGTAACTCCTACCGGTTTCAATGCACTTTTCTCTTTCCCTCTAATTGTCGAACTTCCACTTAGCCAGCCTTCCCGTGGTTCTGGGTAATAGCCGTTTTGTCTTTCAGTTGTAGTTTTGATGTGGTTGTGGGAGGCAGCAAGTGCAGGCGTTCACCTATGCCTCCATCTTGGTTCTCCTGCTAGCTTTTAATCTTACAAAACAATGTTTTCATCCTTTTCTGTTGCTAGTTTAAGATTCAGAGTGTAGTGACTTCATGAGGGTGAGGAGGAGAGGAATCAAAATTAAATGAAAAATACTTTTGAAATATTTTACCTTTCTGGATTTAATTTTTATTTTATTTTATCCTTACCTGAGGATATGTTTATTGATTTTAGAAAAAGAGGAAGGGAGAGAGAGAGAAACATTGATGAGAGAGAAATACTGCTCAGTTGCCTCCCATTTGTGCCCTGACTGGGATTGAACCTGCAACCTAAGTGTGTGCCCTGTCCAGGAATTAAACCTATAACCTTTTTGTATTGGGAGGATGCTCCATTCAACTGAGCCACCTGGCCATGGCCAATTTTTATATTTTATATATAAAAATAAGTTTACTATATTGTCCTGTAAAATAATGGTGTAAGTATTCTTGTTTAGTTAAATGTCAATTAGATAAGCAGAATTTAAGAATCCTATCTAATAAAAGAGTAATATGCAAATCAGATGTCGCTCCATGACAAAGATGGCCACCCCCATGGCCACAAGATGGTGGCACCCAGTTCGGCTCAGCCCTGCCACTGAAGTGGTCAGGCCTGTTAGCCAGGCAGGTGGTGGGGGAGGCAGGGGCCCGAGGGGTGGAATAGATGATCAGAGGGGGCTGGTGGTCTCCTGCCCAGGCCAGAGGCCTTCTCCAGAGGCCTCAGTCATGGGCAGGGGCGGAGCCGGTGATTGGAGGGGGCAAGGGCAGAGCTGGTGATCGGAGGGGTATGAGGGTGCCCTACTCAGGCGTAAGGCCTGGGCCAGAGGCCTCAGACCTGGGCAGGGGCAAGGCTAGAGATCGCAGGGGCTTGGGCTCCGCAGAGCCAGCGATCTGAGGGGCAGGGGAGGAGCCTGTGATTGCAGGGATCTGGGCACTAGTGGAGCTGGCAAAGTAGGGGCCTGGGGGTCCCCTGCCCAGGCCTGTAGCCTTGGCCAGAGGCTGCCAGTGGGGCAAGGGCAGAGCCAGTGATGGCAGGGAGCAGGATCGGAGCTGGTGATTGCAGAGGCCTGGGCTTTGTGAAGCCAGCGATTGGAGGGGCTTGGGGGTCTTCTGCCCAGGCCTGCAGCCTCGGCCAGAGGTTACAGGCCTGGGAAGGGGTGAGCCGGTGATCAGAATGAACTATAGAGGAAACACCTTTTCTTACTACTCATTGGCTAAGCTTCCTGTATGCCACTGGTAATATTCTTAGTAACTTGGGTAATAAGAATCCCTAAAGGCGATCTAGGGTTTTTCCACCACACTCCTGGAGAAAAAAAATGAAGGTCTACTACTGGAGGGCTAAGAAATGTCATATCCTGCCCTAGCCAGTTTGGCTCAGTGCATAATGCCTCAGCTTGTGACTGCAAGGTCTGGGTTCAATTCTGATCAGGGGCATGTACCTAGGTTGCAGGCTTCTCCCTGGCCGGGGCCCAGGTGAGGGCATATGCAGGAAGCAACCAATCAGAGTGTTCCTTTCACTTTGTTGTTTCTTTCTGGTTTTCCCTTCTCTTCCACATTCTCTAAAAATCAATGGAAACATATCCTCAGGTAAGGAAGGAAGGAAGGAAGAGAGGGAGGGAGGTAGGGAGGGAGGGAGGGAGAGGAAGGAAAGGAAGAAAGAAAGAAAGAAATGTCATATCCTATGAAAGAGACATCTTGAAAATGCCTAAAGAAATCTGTCATTTTTCATAGTGAAGATGAAAACACCTTGGTGGCTGGTGGTGACTGGCAGTGGCTGTAGCAGCGGGGTGATGGGGCTGGTGGCTTCCCCTGATTAGCCTGGTCGCCTCCCACAAAGGGAGGCCAGACTGTGGCTTAGGCCTGCTCCCCAAGTGGAGCAGGGAGTGGGCCTAAGCCGACAGTAGGATGCCCCCTGAGGACTCCCAGTATGTGAGAGGGGGTAGGCTGGGCTGAGGAACACCCCCCCCCCCCCCCAGTGCATGAATTTCATGCACCAGGCCCTTAGTATTTAATAATATAGGTTAATGATTGAGCTAGCATGAGAGCCATTTTTATGAGTCCCCTTTTCTCTGGCAGCCTTTACCTACAAGAATTTAAAAAAAAAATATTTTTATTGATTCCCTACTGAGGAACTAGTCCACATTTGGACATGTGCCCTGACTGGGAATTGAACCCTTTAACCTGTCAGTGCATGGGAGGATGTTCAACCAACTGAGCCAGATCAACCAGGGCACCCACAGGAATTTTTAAATTCTCTCTTTTTCTATGTATGGTGAGAGGAAGGGGATATGTAAAATGTTTTTACATTTTAAAGACAAAGTAGATCTTGAGATGATTCTTAAATTCTTTTTCTGAAATAGTAAGCTTGTTTTGTACCAAGCCTTAAAGCTCTTGGATTATTTCCAGTTAATGTGTCATTTATATTTTGAATTATTAGAGTTGCTGAAGCATCTGTATTTTATGTGAGAAGGTAGGAAGGTAAGGTGAACAATGACAGATAGTACCTGAAAGTATTTCAAAATAGCATTTCTTTCCTTAAAAATTTTTTTGAAATATTATAATTTATAGAAAATATCAGACACCCATCTTCCCACCAACAAGGTTAAGCAAATATAAAAATTTTACTTGCTTTAGTTTTTCTTTTTATTAATAAAATATCATAGAGATAGCCAAAGTTCTAACTCCCCATTCTTTTCTCCTCCCAGGTAGTAACCATTACCTTGAACATATCAATTTCTACATCTTAAACTTTTCCATACGGTGTTTGATCTTATCTTCGTATCTAGTATAGGTTAATCTAGTGTGTATGCAATGATCTGGTTTAAAATAACCAACTTTACTTACTGTGTTTTAACTAATTATTTTCTTCTCTTTAGGAACATCTTCCAGAGCTCTTTGTACATTTTCAGTCTCAGAGTTTTCATACCTCAATGTATGCATCATCCTGGTTTCTGACTATCTTTCTTACAACTTTTCCACTACCAATTGCAACAAGGATATTTGATATCTTTATGTCTGAGGTAAGCTAATGGGCATTCTGAGCAAGGAATCATTGGGTTCATTAGAGCAGGGCAGTGAGGGGAAAAATAAAGGAGCCAGGTGTCCCATGCTCAACTGCTTACATGGATGATCTCATTTAAACCTGTAACACCCCTATCAGGTACCATTCATTTCCCCATTTGATAGATGAGGGAACCAAGACGTAGAGAAGTGTTAAGCAGCTAGCTTGTTTATGGACACATAGCCTATAAGTGGTATAGTAACCAGGATTCAAATCTAGGCAATCAAAATCTGGAGCCTATACTCTCAAACTTCTGTATGACCTCCTGATTGATTTAGTTAGAATTAGTGAGTGATAAAATTTGCCTTACACTTAATATGTTGTAATGCATCTGCTGTCCAAAGAGGCAGAAATGATGAATCTAATTAATGTAAGTTTCTTCTTTTCCACGAGCACTTTACAAGTAGCCCTTTAATTGTCATTGACATGTGGTAGGTTATCCTTTGTCTTCTGTATTTTGGATGAGAATATGGTAGGAAGGTAGGATAGGTGAAAAATGGTAGATAGCTCCTATAGGTATTATTAATATTTTAATTACCTCTTAATCAAACCCAATATTAATTGTTATTAATTACATCTTGGGAAGATTAATTTGTATTACCTAGCTAAATTAGTTTAGTCTGGAGCCAGCAAACTGTGATTTGTGTAGTGGTTTGCATGCCAAATCTGTCCTTCCACTTGTTTTTGTAAGTAAAATTTTCTTGGAACACAGTCATGCCCATTTGTTGATGTGTCTGCTTTTGGGCTACAGTGGCTGAGTTGAGTATTTGTGACAGCGACGGTATTGCCTACAAAACCTAAAATATTTGCTATCTGACTCTACAGAAAATGTTTGCCAACTCTAGCTTAGATTCCTGAATATTTATCTCATTGTTCTTTTGAATGATTAGTTTTTGTTGATAGAAGAGTAAGACAAATTTGGCTTTATATAATTTGTTTCCTCAGGGTTTAGAGATAGTGTTCCGAGTAGGATTAGCACTTCTTCAAATGAATCAGGCGGAACTGATGCAACTCGACATGGAAGGGATGTTACAAGTAAGTCAGTTGATGATTTATTGAATGCCTTTAGATTTTACTATTAATCAGTTAATAATAAGCAGCACTAAGTATTTCTTATGTTTTTCTTTTATTGTTTCTTAGCACTTTCAGAAGGTCATTCCACATCAGTTTGATGGAAGTCCAGACAAATTAATTCAGGCAGCTTACCAAGTCAAGTATAACTCAAAAAAAATGAAAAAGTAGGTATTTTTTATTTGTTTTTTAGTAATAGGGATTTGTTGAAGCATACAGGAAATGAAATAAAAGTGGTAAAACATTCTAATAATAAGTTCAGTTTTCCTCAGTTTATACAACTATAGTACTTTATTTGGTAGTAATGGTTTTATTTATTTATTTATTTAAATTTAATTTTATGTTTTCTATTACCATTTGTCCACTCTATGCCCTCTTCTACTTCACCCTTACCAGTCCCCCCCACAAAATCACCACACTGTTGTCTGGTGGAAATGGTTTTAATGTAACAAATTTAATATTGGAATTTCATACTGCTCTTAATAGCAGTGCATGGGACCATTGTGGATTACCTTTAAAGTTCCCCTTTCCCATTCCATATGGATTAGAATTAGGAAATTAGGAACCTGGTAAATATATATGTGTGTGCTATTATTTTAAAAACGACTTTATGGTGTCCATTTCACTGACTTTCTTTTCCTCTCAGTCGCTTAGTGCCATTTTTAAAGAACTTATGATTCTAATTGCTGAGGTTTAAATGATGACTACAACAGGAAGTCCCTCCTGTGGGAAACTTACAGAAGTTCAAAAAACTGACATAATAAATATATGTATAATATCCATCAGTGAAAGTGCCATATAGGAAAGATAAAGCAGGATGAAGGACATCGAGCGAAGAGATAATACCTTAGATAGAGCATGCAAGGATAGGGTACACAGATTAATAAGGTGGATTTTGGCCTGGTTGGTGTGGCTCAGTGGTTGAGCATTTACCTGTGAACCAAGAGTTCACTGTTTCATTCCAGGTCAGGGCATATGCCCTAGTTGTGAGCTTGATCCTCAGCAGGGGACACACAGGAGACAGCTGATCAATAATTCTCATCATTAATTATTTCTCTCTCTCTCTTTTCCTCTTACTTTCTCTGAAATCAATAAAAATATATTTAAAAAATAATTCCAAAACCAGATAAAGACACTCCAAAGAAAGCAAATTGTAGGCCAATATCCCTGATGAACATAGATACTGAAATCCTCAACAGAATATCAGCAAACTGGATTCAGCAATACATTAAAAGTGAGATTTATTTCAGGGATGCAAGTGTGGTACAATATTTGCAAATCAATAAATGTGACACACCATGTAAACAAACTGAAGGATAAAATTCACATGGTCATATCAATAGATGCAGAAAAAGCATTTGAAAAATCAAGGACCCATTCATGATAAAACCTCTCAGCATGGTGAGAATAGAAGGATCATACCTCAACATAATAAAGGCCATATATGACAATCCCACAGCCAACATCATACTCAATAGGCAAAAACTATAAGCATTTCTCTTAAGATCAGGAACAAGACAGGGATGTCTGCTTTCACCATTCTTATTCAACATAGTACTGGAAGTCCTAGCCACCACAGTCAAACAAGAAGAAGAATTATAAGGCATCCAAATTGGAAAGCAAGAAGTAAAACACTAATTGTTCGCAGATGACATGATATTGTATATAGAAAACCCTTAAAGACTCCACCAAAAAAACTATTAGATCTAATGAATGAATTTGACAAAGAAGCAGGATACAAAATTTTCAGAAATTGGAACCATTTTTATATACCAACTAGAGGCCTGGTGAATGGATTTGTGCACCAGTGGGGTCCCTTAGCCTGGGCTGCAGAGATTGGGCCGAAACCAGCTTTCCAACATCCCTCGAGGGGTCCTGGATAGTGAGAGGGCGCAGGCCACGCTAAAGGATCTCCACCAGCATGTGATCTGGGCTGGGGAGGGACTGCGAGAGGGCTCCAGGGCATGTATGGCCCATCTCACCCAGTCCCAGTTGGTGCTGATTGAGGCTGGCTGGCTGGGGAGGGACCATGGCAGATTGGCTTGCTGGGGAGGGTGTGGGAGGGTTCCAGGGTGTGCCCGGCCTGTATCGCCCAGTCCCGATTGGCCCTGATCCGGGAGGGACTGCAGGAGAACTTCAGGGCATATCTGGCCTGTCTTGCCCAAACCCAATCAGCCAAACCCCAGCAGCAAGCTAACCTATTGGTCAGAGCGTCTACTCCCTGGTGGTCAGTGTGTGTTATAGTGACTGGTCAAATGGTCAGACACTTAGCATATTAGACTTTTATTATATAGGATAATGAACTACCAGGAAGAGAAATTAAAAAAAAAAAAATCTCAGGTACTATTGCAACAACAAAAAAAGATACCTGGGAATAAATATAACCCAGGAGGTAAAAGGCCTGAACTCAGAAAATTATATGACCCTAAAGAAAGAAACTGAGGAAGATATAAATAAGTGGAAGCATATACTGTATTCATGGATAGGAAAAATTAACATCATTAAATGTCCATACTTCCCCAAACAATCTACAAATTCAGTGCATTTCCTATTTAAAATACAATGGCATGTCTCAAAGGTCTAGAATAAATACTCCAAAAATTTATATGGAACCACAAAAGACTCTGAATAGCCTCAGCAATCTTGAGTATTACATTACCTGATATCAAACTAAACTACAAGGCTGTAGTAATCAAAACAGCATAGTATTGGTACAAGAGCAGACAAAGAGATGAATGGAACAGAATAGAGAGCATAGAAATAAATCTACACCTTTATGATCAATTAATATTTGACAAAGAATGCAGGAACATTCATTGCGATAAGGAGTTTCTTCAAAAATTATGATGGGAAAATTAGATACATGCAAAAATATGAAACTAGGCCACCAACTTACACAAGCATACACAAGAATAAACTCATAATGGGTAAAAAAAAAAAAGTTGTGAAACCATAAATATCCTAGAAGAGAAAATAGGCAGTAAAATTTCAGACATTTCTTATAGCAGTATTTTTTCTGATATATTTCCTCAGGCAAGGGAAACAAAAAATAAACAAATGGGATTACATCAAACTGAAAAGCTTTTGCACAGCAAATGAAACCAACAAAACGAAAAGACATCCTACTGAATGGGAGAATAAATATGCCAATAATGCATCTGATAACGGATTAATTTCCAAAACATATAATGAACTTACTGATATACAACTCAACACTTGAAAAACAAATGATTTGCCTGGCTGGCATTGCTCAGTGGTTGAGCATTGACTTACGAACCAGGAGGTCTTTGTTTGATTCCAGGTCAGGGCACTTGCCAGGATTGCAGGGTCAATCCCCAGTGTGGTCCATGCAGGAGGCAGCCAATCAGTGATTCTCTCTCATCATTGATGTTTCTATCTATCTCCCTCTCCCTTTCTCTCTGAAATCAATAAAAATACACTTAAAAACAAAAACTCCCAAGCGATCCAATTTAAAAAATGGGCAATTTAAAAAATGAATAGACACTTCTCCAAAGAAGATGTACAGGTGGCCAGTAGACATATGAAAAGATGCTCTATGTCACTAATCATCAGAGAAATATAAATTAAAATTACTCTCAGCACCTCACAAATGGTAGAATGGCTATCATCAACAAACAACAAGAGCTGGTGAGGATGTGAAGAAAAGAGCACCCTTGTGTACTGTAGATGGGAATGCAGACAGGTGTAGTCATAGTGGAAAACAGTACAGAATTTCCTCAAAAGTTGAAAATGGAACTGCCTTTTGACCCAGAATTTTCACTTTTTGGACTATATCTGAAGGAACCGGAAACACTAATTCAAAAGAACATATGCATCCCAATATTTATTGCAGTGTTATTTACAATAGCCAAGATCTGGAAGCAGCCCAGGCCATTAGTAGATGAGTGGATAAAAAAGCTGTGGCACATTTACACAATGGAGTATTACTTGGCTACGAAAAAGAAGGAAATCTTACTTTTTGCGGACAGCATAGATGGACCTGGAGATTATTATGCTAAATGAAATGAGCCAGTCAGAGAAAGATAAATACCATATGATCTTACTTATGTGTGGATGCTAATGAACAAAATTAACTAACGTGCAATAGCAATAAAAAAAAAGCCTCACAGAGATACGGATACCTGGAACAAAATGATAGCTGTCAGCGGGGAGGAGGGTAAAGGAGGTGAAGGGATAAGCAACACACACACACACACAATACATAGACACAGGCAACAGTGTGATGATAGCCAGAGGGAAACGGGTGAGGTGAGCAAAGTGGGGATAAATGGGGATGGATAGAGACTTGGTTTTGGGCAATGGGCACATGAAGCAGTGTGCAGATGATGTTTTGTTGAGTTGTACACTTGAAACTGGTATGGTTTTGTGAACCAATGTCACCCCAATAAATTCAATTTAGAAAAATTAAAAATTAAGAATGGGCAAAGGACTTGAATAGTTATTATTCCAAAGTAGATATATGGGTGGCCAATTAAATAAGTACATAAAAAGATGTTCTTCCTGGCTGGAGTGGCTCAGATGGTTGGACATCATCCATTGCACCAAAAGGTTGCTGGTTTGATTCCTGGTCAGGGCACATACCCAGGTTGCGGCTTGATCTTTTGTAGGGGGCATGCAGGAGGCAGCCAATAAATATTTTGATCTGACATTGATGTTTCTTTCTCTTCCTCTCCCTTTATCTCTAAAGGTCAATATAAAAGCTTTAAGGAAATTAAGAAAAAAATGAATCACATTAAAAAAAAGATGCTCAACATCCTTGATCATTATGGAAATGTAAATTAAAACTAGTGAGAAAAAAAAAAACTATAGTGAGATACCACCCCACACCCATTAGGATGACTTCTATCACAACCAGAAAATAAAGGTGTTGTTGATGATGTGGAGAAATAGGAACCTTCGTGCACTGTTGCTGGGAACGAAAAATGGCAAGGCTGCTATGGGAACGCATATGGCAGTTCTTCAAAAAATTAAAAATAGAATTACCATATTATCCCACTATTCCACTTGGGGATATATTCCTAAAAAAATGAAATAAAGATTCAAAAAGATATTTGTATACCCATATTCATAGCAGCATTGTTCATTTTAGGTCAAATTGGGGAGCAGCTAAAGTGTCCTTTAATGGATAAATGGATAGGCAAAATGTAGTGTATGAACATGACAAAATACATTATATTTACAACAAACACAAGACAGTCTTAAAAAGGAAGGAAATTCTGACATAAGTATAAAATGGATGAACCTTGGGGACCTTATTCTAAGAGAGTTAAGCCAGTCACAGTATGATTCCACTTACATGAGAAATTTAGTGTTGTTATAATCATAAACACAATATAATATGCTTGTTGTCTGGGTCTAAGAAGAGAAGAATGGGGTTTTATTGGTTCATGGGGAGAGTTTCAGTTTTATAAAATGAAAAGTACTATGGACATGCTGGTGATAATGGCTGTATAATTTTATGAATATTTAATACTACTGAACTGTACATTTAAACTATTTAAAATGATAAACTTTATGTTCATATATTTTACTTCAATTAGAAATTACTCTTAGCTAGGTAAGATTATATATATATTATAATAGGTTTTTATTTTTTGAGGGAGAATTTAATTTTCTTTATTGATTAAGGTATTACATATATGTCCTTATCCCCCCATTGCCGTTCCCCCCACTCATGCCCTCACCCTCCTGGAGAATTTAATTTTTAAAAGCAGCTATGGGTTATTTAGGGCCTGGTCCTGTTAATACTTGGAGTTGTTAAACTTAATATTAACATTTTTGGTCAAGAGAAATATATAAAAATGCTTTGTTGGGATTACTTTTTTATGTTCTATAGGTTTCTAAAAAATGATTTTACACTTACAGTAGAATTGTAAGAAAGTATATCTCATTTATCCTTTCTTATTTTCTTGTCTTTCATGATCTTGATATTTCTGAAGCGAGCTGATTAGTTTTTTTTGTAGAATGTCCTTCAATTTGGATTTGTTTAATGATTTATCTTGATTACTGGAAAAGATACCACAGAAGCGAGGTGCCCTCCTCAGTATATCCTAACAAGGATTCTTGATGTCAAATGATTATTGGTGAAGTGAACTTTGTTCAGTTGGCTCCGATGTTGTCTGCTAGGATTCTGTATTGTAAACTTACTATTTTCTCCTTATATTGTTAAATATTTTTAGAGAGTTGCTTTGAAACTGTGCTTAAGGTTTTATTCACTAATTTTAGAATTCATTGATTTTTTTTTTTTTTTTGCCTGTGGCAGTTACTGGTGTGTGTTTAATTAAGCCGTCGAAGAATTAAAGATTGAGTCAAATGGAAAATTATCCAGGCTTATTAGGAGCAAACGGACGAGTTCATGGGCCCCGGGAAGGGAGAGGGGCCGGTGAAGCCGCACCCGAACCAAACTGGGCTGAGTTTTTAAGGCCTGGGGAGGGTAAGGGAGAAGAGGGGTTGGGTAGGAGGAAGTGGTCCTTAGAATGTATGGAGCTCCCCCTCCCCCCCCACCGCCCCAGGGTGCTGCCGGTGCCAGGGGCCATGGATGAGCAAGCAGTTCCAGGATCTCAGCGTTGTTTCAGGAATCCATCATTATTGCCGTTGATAGTTAGGGCGGTCGGGCTGCACCTGGGTTGGGGGGATGGTTTATGGCTTTTCCCCGCGGGTGAATGCTTGGACATTCCGGACTCTCTTAATAGGGATAGGGGGCAGCGCTCAAGTCTAGCTGCTTCCTGCTGTGATTGGGCGACGAAGGGGGGGGGGTTAAGAGGTCCAGGGGTCCATAACAGTCAGAGACTGGTACTGGTGCAGCATCATCTGATGGCTTGTGACTCTGGAAATTTCCTTGAAGCGTTCCTGGAGAAACCGCAGAAAACATGGGGCAAGCATAATTACTAAGAAAATAATGATTAGTGGCCCTATTAGGGGGGCCAGAAGGGAGAACATGGATGACTGCCACCAAGCGGTAGCCTCAGATTGAAACCTGCATCGATGGAGATCGTTGCTCAGCTTCTGGAGAGACTCCACCTGAGTCTCTGCAATACCTGATTCATTGATGTAGTAGCAGCATTCCTCCCGTAAGAAGAGGCAGGTCCCCCCTTTTTCGGCTGTGAGGAGGTCCAAGGCTCGGCGGTTCTGCAGAGAAACTTGGGCTCAAGAGGTTATCTGTCTTTGTAGAGAAGCCAGAGAGGCGGCTGAGGCATCCACCGCAATTTGGAGACGGTCACTTAGGTTCCCTGCTGAGATTACAGAGTGGGCTGGGGCCAGGGCCACAGTGGACTTGGCGAGAGAAAGACCAGCTACCAGGGGAAGGAAGACTGCTTGTTGAGTTCTGAGGAGAGAGGGTCCTGACAATATGAATGAGACTGTTAATTGAGGAACAAGGGTTACAGGGACGCAGAGACAGGCTGGATATATTGGGAACGTGAGGTTTTTTGAGATGGTCCTGTTACACCAGAAAAAGGTTCCTGCGGGGGCAGTGAGGTTGGAGAGGAGTGGTTCGGTTATGTTGCAAAGATCAGAGGAGGCATTGGAGTAGCAGAAAGGGAACTGGGTACTGTCAGGGTCTAAGTACAGGGAGATGTCTTGAATGGGAGTGATATGTGCGGCTGGCTGAGTGTGGCTGGCTGGGTGAACTGGAAGGGAACGGGATGGCTGTCAATGGGGAGCGGCCCTAAGGGCGGGTATAGATTGCTCAGGTCCAGGAGAAGGAGGAGGGGGAGGGTGACTGAGAAGGGCCTTTGTGGGGCCCAACACTTTACATTTATAGAAGTCATGCTGCTCCAAGGTGCTCTTGAGCCTGGAGAGGTGGTGCCAAGATGGATTGGATTGCCAAGGAGTTTGGCTGCGGTGGGGGTTGTAAGGATTACAGTGTGAGGTCCTTAAGGAGGACCAAGTCACGAGGGTGAAGGACTGGTCCCCTGGAGCCTTGGTCTGTTGGTTCTGGCTTGGGCAGAAACCTGTTCGTGTGTTCTTGGAGCAGCTGCCCGAGTAGGGACAGA
>PVJC01026639.1:0-23865 GCA_004026665.1 Murina feae
ATCTACACTAATAAAAGAGAAACATGCAAATCAGTGTTACTCTGCTACACCCCAAGCCATGCCCACCAGCCAATCAGAGCGACTATATGCAAATTAACCCAACAAGATGGGGGCTGGCAGCCACAGAGCTGGAGCAAGCAGGAGGCTTGCTTGCCCCAGCGATGGAGGAAGCCAAGCTTCCTGCTTGCCCTGGCAGCTTGTGGCCTCCACTCAAGGCAACAAAGTTTCAATTATAGAAGATAAATAAATCCCATATACCTGCTTCTAGCCAGCCTCACTGGGAGCTTGGGTCGCTGGAGGCCATGACCAGCCTGCAAACAGCCATCAGCCACTCACCCAGGCTGGCCAGGCACCCCAGCAGGACCCCCTCCCTGAAAGGGATGTGGCCAGCCTGAAAACGGCCCTCAGCCCCTCACCTAGGCTGGCCAGTCACTCCAGAAGGGACCCCCACTCTGAAGGGGGTGTGGGCAGTCTGAAAACAGCCTTCAGCCCCTCACCCAGGCTGGCCAGGCACCCCAATGGGAACCCTACCCTGAACTGGGACACCCTTCAGGGCAAACCAGCCAGCCCCCACCCATGCACCATGCCTGTATCCTATATAAGAAAAGGGTTATATACAAATTGATCCTAACAGCAGAATGACTGGGAATGACTGATCACTATGACACACACTGACCACCAGAGGGTAATTGCTCAATGCAAGATCTGCCCCCTGGTGGTCAGTTCACCCCCACAGAGGGAGCTCTGTCCAGCCACAAGCCAGGCTGCCAGCTGCCAGTATAGCGGTAGTGATGGGAGACTCTCCCACCTCCTTAACAGTGCTAAGGATGTCCGACTGCAGCTTAGGCCTGCTGCCTGCTGACAAGTGGACATCCCCTGAGGGCTCCCAGGCTGCCAGAGGAATGTCTGACTGCTACCTTAGGCCCAATCCCCCGGGGGGCAGGCCTAAGCCAGCAGGTGAACATCCCCTGAGGGGTCCCAGACTGCGAGAGGGCACAGGCCAAGGTGGGCTGAAGGACCCCCCCCCAAGTGCACAAATTTTTATGCACTGAGCCTCTAGACAAATATAAGGAGTGATGCAACCTCCTCCAAGTCTTAGTCAGAAGGGGCAGACTCACTCTAAACAAACTCTGAGCTGGAAGAGTAGGGTCACTGTAGAAGGTTTATAACAATCAGAATTTATCCAGGAGCCGTTCTGGGCAAAGCTGGATTCCATACAGCTTCAGGTCTCTTTCAACATGGAAGAAGCAAAAAATGAATAATTTGGAACTCACAAGACTCTTGGTTCTAGTTGTTACATAAGACCAAAGAAATACCAAGCACGCTTCCTAGAGAAAGGGAGGGGACCCTGTTTATTAACCCTAGTGGACTCTGGGAATAATTTCCAAATCAGAGTGAAGAAACATGCAGAGAGCCTGTATATATATATATATATATATATATATATATATATATATATATATATATCCTGCTGGGATCTTTGACTTGCAGATATGTTCCCTGCCCCCTTCATAGCCCTGCAAGAAGGCCCCCAGGTGTCAGGCCACATCCTATAGTCTGTCCTGGCACCAGCATAACAACCCTCCCCCTACCCTCACCCCCCAGGGCAGTGCATTATTCACAGTACCATGACCTCTGCACTTAGATAACAAGTTCTGCAAGACTAGTTTCCTCCTCATAGTCACATTTATTTTATGTCTAAAAAATAAAATGAAAGTAAACTTCAGACTTTACCAAGCCCAGTGAATTCCAAGAGCAACAATTTTTGCTGGGCTATTGACAACCTGTGTACTGGTGATTTGGAATATTCTTTGGGAATCTGTTGTTTAGGCTGTGAAAGATGATATATAAAAGCAAAAAATGATGATGAAAGTGAAGTAAAATTACAGTTTGATTTCAAATGGAAGCGCTATGAATAAACTTAGCTTGGGAAAATTTCATTTGGATAAGGTGGTAGAATTACTTTCCCTGGCCCAGTGGCTTTGTTGTCTCAGGGAGGATCATGTTGCCCTTTGGCCCTATAGAAGACCTTCTAGCAAAAGCTGAGACCATGACTCTTCTATGGGACACCAGCAGGGTCACATTCTGGCCACTCTTTCCCAAAGACCCCCTACTCTGGATCTCCCCCAAGAGAGATATTTTTGTGTCTAATTGCATTAAAGTTCCATTAAGTTCTGGAAAACACCACTATTCTGTAGAAATTTGCCTTCAGGTAGCAAGAACAATTTTATCTTAAATTCTTGCCCACATGTTTTACTGCAGATTTACTTAAAAAAACAAAAACAACAAAAAACAACCTTCTTCAAAAAAAAAAAAACCAAACTTCTTTGTTGTGCCTAAATATAACCTCCCTGAGAGCAGGTCTTTGATACCCATAGCAGCAAGTTTGATACCTATAGCAGCCAGGATTATATTGAGCAAAAAGTGACCAATGAATGAAAAAACACATTTTCTTTCTTTACCCAATTCTGTACTTTTATCCAAGCCACAATATTGTCAGTTGCCTTATAACTTCTAAATATCCTAGGTAACTCAACAGCACAACTCACCTATAAAAGTTACACAAAAACAAATACATGTACCAAAGGCCTAATGTTGACATTGAACAGAGAATATAGTTAGTCCTCACAAAGGTGGAGCAGGACTTCCCATTCCTTATGTGTGGGCTGTGCACAATGACTTCCTTCCAAATCACGCAGATGGAAAGGGAACAAAGAGTAACTTCTCAGTGGAGAAACTTGACAGTCACTGCCTCAGCCAGGTGATCAAGATCAACATTAGCAGTGAAAAGTCATGCTGGTAGTAAATCCCTTTACAAGCAAACCATAGTTTGGTTCCAAGAACACCACAATAAAGCAAGTATCTCAATAAGACAAGTCATAATTTTTTTGCTGGTAGAGAGTCTTGCCTTCAATTCGTGTAAAAAAAAAAAAAAAGGCAACATCTGTGAAGTGCAAGGAAGTAAAGCACAATAAAATGTGTATGTCTGAGTGTGATGTGATAACAATGGCATGTTATTTCTGTGGTCTTCCTCCCCAAAACACATAACTTCAACCTAATCATGAGAAAAACCTCCAATAAATTCTAACTGAAAGACATTCTACAAAATACCTGACCAATATTCCTCAAAACGGTCAAAGTCATGAAAAACAAGGAAACTGTAAGAAATTGTCAGAGCCAAAAGGAGCCTAAGGAGAGATGATGACTAAATGTAACATAATATCCTGAATGGAATTATGGAACAGAAAGAGAACATTGTAAAAAGTAATGAAACCTGCATCAAGTATTGACTTTATTTAAAAATAATGTATCAATATTGGTTCATTAGTTGTAATAAATATACCATAGTAATGTAAGAAGTTAGTAATAGGGGAAACTGGATATAGGATATGAGGGAACTCTCTATTATTCTCATTTTCTGTGAATATAAAACTGTTATAAAAAATAAAGTTTATGTTAGGAAAATTGAACAATCACATATCTTATATTCATCAATAAGAATTAGATAATTTTTGTAAAGATATTGAGATGGGTCACTGGAAGAAATGTATAGATCTGTAGAGCAGATACACTTTCCCAGGATCCTTAGCTCACATTAATCTGGAATTGAGAGGAAAGAAGAAAAATGAAACTTCCAAACAATGGCCTTTGGATAGATTATTCCCTGCCTAGTCCCAGTGGGGAAATAGATCCATATCGTGATCCAGTGGAGAGATAACAATTACCTTCTTCGTGGGGAAGAGTGAATAAAGGGTGCAGCTGGAGGCCAGGACTGTAATCTGGTGGCTATCATCATGGCACATGGATGTAAGAAGAGCACTCCCTACCACACTGCCTTTTGTCACATCATTGGTGAGGAAGGGGACAGTAGGAAGACCACCAGTGCTGATTGACAGACCTGGCAGAATTCATCTGAAAGTCCCCTGAGTGTTTACCTTCTGCTAAAGTTCTGTCTCCTCAGAACCAATAAAAACCACATTGAGCGGGGGAAAAAAGCATGTTATAGTACCATTCTTCCCAAATAATTTTAAAAAATGTTTAAACCGATGCTCCTAAAAACAAGTAAACAAAAATAAATGAGACAAAGGATAAGCTTGCGCAGTGTTGACTGAACTATGTTGTGTGCTGATTATAGAAAGAGAACATTCTAATTTTTTACTTACAAATTTTGCAAACATTGAGGGGGAAAAGACTGGGAAACAGTACATGGTATTTCATTAGTAATAGTTGCATAGTACTAATCCAAATGCCTGGTTTTCTTGATTTGTTAAAGTACATTTTAAAGGTCTGGAGAAGTTGGATCGTGCAAAAACCTGTTCAACTTTGTTTAAGCCAGGCTTTTTCAAAGTTATTTAAAAGAGAATTCATTTATCTGATTATCTTATAGTGGTTAGTGTCTGCAGAAACACAGTTCTATGAAAATCACCTTAAATCAAACTTGAAAAAAAAGTAGAGTTGGGCCATGGCTGTAAATCAATGAGCATATATATTTTACTCAGCAGACAATTTCCAATAAATTAATAGGAATTGGGTCTTACTGACTGCTCCATACGTCCTTATTAAAAATTCCCAAACTGCATTTGCAACAACCAGAAGAGAAAGAGGGTTCTCTCTCCCTCTTAGTAGCTCTTCTCTTTAGAAAGGGAAAATCTGCACAGGGTGTGTGTGTGTGTGTGTGTGTGTGTGTGTGTGTGTTCAGCTCTAATGATTTTGTTATTCCTTGCTCCTCTAAGTAATCTGCATCACTACTGCTTCCAACTATTCATCAATCATTTGTTTCTCACTGTCTGCCTGTGCCAGGCCATTTCCAGCAGTGCTTTATGCTAGAGACCAGCGGACAGATGTAGCTCCGCTCATGCCGTCTATAAGTTCTCATAACTAACCAGGCAAGTTTCCTCCTTCATAACAGTTGTTATGATAAGAGAGTTCTAAGACTATAGGTCTTAAAGCATCAATATCTATTATCACATCGTTTATTCCCTTGAGAAATATTTCATGAGGACCTACTCTATGTCCAGAAACTGGAGATACAGTGATACATCAAAGTCCAGCTTTTATTCTAGTGTGAGAAATAGAAGTAAGCAAATAATGTGTCAGGGACATTAAATGCCATGAAAAATAATACTAAAGCAAGGTAAAGAGATAAAGATTGGTAATGAAGGTGCTATTTTATACGGTGATGTCAGGGGAGACACATGAATACATCGACAATAAATTGAACAGAGACCAGAAGGCAGTAAAGGAGCTGGCCATGAAAAACTGCAGGTAGAAAAGCTGTGTTCCAGTGGGAGGGAATACCAAGTGCAAAGTCCCGGACATAGGAGGAGAGTGCTTGGCATGTGCTAGGAGCAGCAGAAGCAACCAGTATCAGCTGAAGTCATGGAGTAAGGAGGCTGGGGGATAGGAACAGGAAGCTTGTCAGTAGAACAGAGGCAAAGCATGTGAGCTTTTTCACCTAGGGTGAAAATTTTGAATTTTACTTTGATTCAAAATGGGAAGCCATTTAAAAACCCTGTATTGAGGTTATTATACTAGTGCTCAAATTTCTCTGATTTAACTATTCTTCTTTTCACAAAAAAATACAAAAACACAATAAATCTGCAGTTACAATGTTACAATTACACATTGAAAATCTTTTCTGGTTTAATATTCTTTCGTCTTAGCAACACAAAAATGTTATCTTTATTTCACTTATTTAGGTTTTAACTAAAATAAAGATTACACTTTCCTACTTTCAGCAAAGACTTTGAACTCAGCCACTTCTGACTAATCATACTTTATGATGAACTATTCAGAAATGGTCTGTTCTTTCTCTTAGATTTTTTTTTTTTTCAGAATAAAAATCCTCAATACTTGGATTTATATTGTCTGACCTGATCGTTTTTTATTTACAAGAATTATGTTGCAAGATTCTTCTTTCTTTACAATAGTTCATCTTTTCAGTGAGTTAGCCTCATTCTTTAATTCTTCCTTGTCATTTAAATTATGAAACAAATCCATAGTATTTCAGAAGAATCTTTTCCTATCAGCCAAGATTGCTTATCAGCCAAGAAACCCCTGGGGCAACCAAGTTACCTACTTAGTCCTGAAGATTGGGAAGATCTGGAATTTGCTTCCTTATTGGGTAGCAATAATATTGTACATCCCAAATTCATTACCAATTATGGGGAAATCAGATATTTTATTTTTCATTGTGTTGCATATCAGTTTACAGAAAAAGAATTCCAAAGCCTGTCACCAAATTTCTTCTTTGTATCACTTGACAATTAAGCACTAAAACTATTACAACACCTGAATATATCCCATCATTTACTATGTATTTTACATAGAAATTTTTGAGCATTTCAAAAGTTTAAAGGAGTTAAGTTAACCAATCTTTGAATAAGTTGATTCTATGTAAAAATCTATTATCATAAACTAGAGGCCAAACTCCCAGTGGAGGGGACAATTTGCATATTAGGCTTTTATTAATTATATCATATACTAGGGGCCTGGTGCACAAAAATTTGTGTACTGAGGTGGGGAGTCCCTCAGCCCAGTCTGTGCCCTCTTGCAGTCTGGGACCCCTCGGGGGATGTCCTCCTGCTGGCATGCTGGCCAGCCTGGATGAGGGGCTGATGGCTGTTTGCAGGCTGGCCAAGTCCCCCAGTGGGAACCCCTCACCTCATGGGGGTGTGGCCAGCCTGGGTGAGGGTTTGAGGGCCGTTTTCAGGCTGCCCACAGCTCTCATTGACCCAACGTCCCAGCGAGGCTGGCTGGAATCAAGTTTCTGGGGTTTATTTATCCTCTATAATTGAAACATTGTTGCCTTGAGCAGAGGCCTGGCCGGCCTAGGCAGGCAGTTTTAACTCCATAGCTGGTGCAATGGAAGCCTCTGTGGCTGCCAGCCATCATCTTGGCTGGGTTAATTTGCAGCCATTCTGATTGGCTGGTGGGCATGGCTTGGATGATGGGCATGGCTTAGGTGTCTTGGAGTGATGGTTAATTTGCATATTACTCTTTTATTAGATTAGATCATACAATATTTACATGTATTCTCATTGTAATGAGAATTGTTATGTTGCAAGATTCTTCCTTTTTAACTCTACTTGGAAAAAGGCATTACATTTATTGGATAAGGGTCTTTTCAGCTTGTTGATCCCTTATACAATTAATATAGTACCTTTTTCCAACTAGATATTCACTAATTTGCATTGGAATATAATGTATGCAAATAATTTCTAAAGGAATCTCAATGCACTGCAAAAAGGAGAAACTTTAAGGTTGCTATAGAAGAAAGGAGCTTAAAAGGGGATGATAAAGAAAAAATAATGTCAATACCATTCATTTATTTGTTAAGACACTTTAGTGTCTACTCTTTGCTGATGCTCTGCTAGACACATGGAGGATAGGAAAACAACATAGCCCTGGAATTCAAGTAGCTTATCAATGACTGAAGATATAAGGCATACATACGAGGTGCAGGAAGTGAAAAATAACAATGAGTGACAACTGAAACATCTGGGATTTAAGGAGAAATAGAGAACAATTCCATTTGAGAATGATCTATAGCAAGCATGTCAAACTCGTGGCTCATGGGCCACATGTGGACCACAACAAATATTTTTGCAGCCCAGCCAATATAATGGTATGTAAGAAACATTTTAATAAAAATTTCATAACTTAACTTTTATAATATCCTGTTATACAAAACTAGGGGCCCGGTGCCCGAAATTAGTGCACGGGAGGAAGGTGGGGGTCCCTCAGCCCAGCCTGCCCCCTCTCACAGTCTGGAACCCCTCAGTGGATGTCCTATGATGGCCCCAGTCTGCCAGGCGCCTTTTGTATGTGTGTGTGTGTCACCACTGGGGACCTGCCCGCAGCCACATCTGAGGCTCGGAGCAGTCCTCCTGTGTGTGTCTACCTGCTGGGGGCCTCCCCCCAGGCTTGGAGCAGGCACCCCCTCTACGTTGATCTCTCAAACTCTTGCCCTCCCCTGCATGTTGTTCTCTTTTTTTGAGCTTTGGCCTGTGCTGGGTGCTGCCTGCCTCCCAAGCTTGCCTACTGCCCATCTTCCTCCAGCCACCAGAAAGCAGGGAAAACGCCACCTCATGGTCAGGCCTGCCTTTTCCTGCTCCCTGATCCCTGGAAGGGACCTGGGGAGCTGCCAAGCAGGCCCCCAGCCCCCAAGAGCTTGCTTTTCCGCTCCCCAGTACCCCCCAAAGGGCCTGGGGAGCCGCCAAGCAGGCCGCCGACTCTCTCCCACTCACCAGTCCCCTGCTGCCTTCCTTTCCCACTCCCCGGTGCCGCCAAGGGGTCTGGGGAGCTGCCAAGCAGGACCCCGGCCACTTAAGCCTTGCTTTCCTGCTTCCCGGTGCCCCGCAAAGGGCCTGGGCAGCCGCCAAGCAGGCCAAGATGCCCCCGCTAGCTCTTTCCCACTCACCGGTACCCTGCTGCCTTGCTTTCCCACTCCCCGGTGCCCTGCAAAGGGCCTGGGAGCCGCCAAGCAGGCTCCCGACCCCCGCCACCTCTTTCCCACTCCCTGATACCCCTCAAAGGGCCTGGGCTGCCGGCAAGTATGCCCCCGGCCCCTACTGCCTCTTTCCCGCTCCCCGGTGCCCCGCAAAGGGCCTGGGGAGCTGCCAAGCAGGCCGCCGACCCTGCCGCCTGTTTCCCACTCACTGGTTCTGGGTCCTGCACTGTTCTGCCCTGCAGCCACTCTGTGCACTCAGGAGGTCCCTCAGCCCCGCCTGTGCTCTCTCACAGTCTGGGACCCCTCTGGGGATGTCCACCTGCTGGCGTGCCTGACCAGCCTGGGTGAGGGCCTGATGGCTGTGTACAGTCTGGACAAGCCCCCCAGGAACGTCCCGCACCCCATTGGGTTGTGGCCAGCGTGGGCGATGGGCTGATTAGCGCTTTCAGGCTTTAAGGCTGCCCATAGCTCTTATTGACCCAATGTCCCAGCAAGGCTGGCTGGACGCAGGTTCTGGGATTTGTTTATCTTCTATAATTGATGCTGTTCCTTTAAGGCGAGGCCTAGACATGTAACAAAACCTCCTCTCTGCTTCACCTCACGGTGTCTATAATGAGACAATGTTACTCTTAGGCCTGCTGTTTCCTTCAGCTCCCGAGGATTCTATGATTGTTATTACGTTGCAAATGTGTGTTTTGCTAGAGCCAGTTTAAGCTGAGTGGGCGCAGTTTCACTTTCACTCCTGCTGCAATGGAAGCTGCCGTTTACTCAGGTCTGTGAGTGGCGGGCTCCATGTTGGCTGGGCTAATTTGCATATAGCCACTCTGATTGGCTGGTGGGCGTGGCTTACCCCATCTCGGAGAAACGGTTAATTTCAATATTACACTTTTATTAGTTAAGATTATTAATAACAAACCACAACGTTTGCTAACGACTGATTACTATAGTTGTGTTGCATTCATTTCCCTTATGCACCTTGAGCATAGGTGCACCATTTCTCTCCACTAATACCACCAGCGAGTATTCTAGCAGCTGACTGCCACATCATTAGTCTTGAACTGACTTGTTTGGTGTCCGCAACAGGAAATATTTTGCTTTCAGAGAACAAGAAAAATTGGTTTATTTGCATTACACTTACTAATTTGTGCAGTTATTCAGTGTCTGGTTAGTTAATATTCAAGAAAAAAATATTAATTTTATTTAAATGTTCTATTATTTTAACTATTATTTCAGCCCTTTGTATTCATCATGCCACTATAGGAAAAACCCTACATTTCTATGAAAATTGAAGCTTTTGGTGTATGTTTTTGTTTTTTTTTTTTGTGGCCCACATAAATTTAAACCTTGTTTATTTGGCCCATGTTAGCCTTTGAGTTTGACGTGCTTGTTCTAGAGACTTCTTGTAAATAGAGTGATGATAATTAGCACAGCTAAGTTACTAATTACCTAAATGAGTTAAAGGGAAAATAGAGTGACAGTAATCAAAACTGATTCTCTGGGTCCTGTCAAAGTCTTATCAAAAATATGACAGGAAGCCCATGACTAAAGACACCTTGCTTATGTGGCTCTGATTTGCAAATTAATCAATCTGACAATCTGATCAATGTGATTCCTAAGAGTTTTATATTAGCTTCATTTAGCAATTTTGTTTATAGATTGACCATTTTTAATTTTTAAAAGAGATATTTATCTCTATACTATGCAGCCTTCGTGCCAAAATTTTTGAAGCAATCAGTTTGTTCAGTCATGCCTATAAAACATCTAGCGTGAAATCCAAGGATCTACATTAATAGATTCAGCTAGAAATTTAAAAGCCTAGTTAATATTTAACCCACAAACTTACATAATAAAAATAATGATAATGAATGTGACTCATGATAACATTAGAGTTGTTTAAAAATTAAATTAATGATGGTTTTAAAACATGAAATGATCATTTCAAGGGAAGAAAATTAGTTTGGTGTGACCAAAAGCTATAAATTCAAAATAGAGTTAAAACTGATTTGAAAACACAAGATAATACAGAGACTAAAAATTCTTCTTGCTGTATTTGACTCAGTTATTAAACATCCAGAGATTCTCCACTATCTAACGGTAATCTCTTCTCCACATTTCTCAGCATGGGTTACAAACTTCTCACCCCCAACATCTTATCTCTGCCTGCTTAACCAGTGTCCCATGCACCCTTCCCCTGCTTTCGTAAGGTTACTTGCTCTTCTTAAAAATTACTGTGGGTCCTCACATATCTTGACTTTTGATGGGGGAGTGTGGACCCTTCCCCACATCTCTGAATGGAGTAAGCCCGTTGAGTCCCAAGGAGCATACTACTTCTTCCCTGAAGTACATAGGCTCAGCTATGACAGCCTTACACTGGACTAGATGTGCAAACATTTCTACTACTCGGAGTGACACTGGGAGGAATATATATCTTCTTTGAATAAACGTCTATTTAAACCTCTTGTTCATTTTTAGCTGGGTTATTAATTTATTATTGAATTGTAGTTCTTTATTTTGGAATATATAAAGAAGATCAATTCCTTATCAGATATTTAATCTGAAAACATTTTCTACCATAATGTGGGTTATCTTTGAAATTACTTGATTTGTAGCCTTTGAATTACAAAAGTTTTAATTTTAATATATTCATATATATATATACTTTTTTTCTCACTGATACTATTGATGTTGTATCTATGAAACCATTGCCTAACTCAAGGTCACAACAGTCTATTCTTACGCTTTCTTCAAATAGCTCATAGTTTTATTTATTAAATTTAGGGCTATGATAAATTTTGAGTTAATTTTTGTATAAGATGTGAGGTTAGTGCTCAAATTCATTATTTTGCATATGCATATTCAGTCATCCCAGAACCATTGTTGAAAAGAATATGTCACCATTAAGTTATCTTGATACTTTTGTTGAAAATCAAATAGCCATAAATGTAAGAGTTTGTTTCTGGACTCTGAATTGTATTGATCTAGATTTCTATCTTTACACTAGTACCACACTGGTTTTATTACTGTAGCTTTGTTGTAAGCTTTGAAATGTAAAGTGTGAGTCCTCCAACTTCATTCTTTTTCAAGACTATTTTAACTATTATGGGTCTTACATGAATTTTGAAAGTTATGACCAAAATTTAGGAGCTTTTGGTACATTCTTTGATATTTCCCATGTAGATAATCATGCCATTTCTGATTTGTACACACTTTATTTTATTTTATAGCCTTATCGTACTATTTAGGACTTCCAGTATTATGATAAATAAATGTGGTTACTTGAAAATCTTGAGTTTTTCTTGACTTTAGAAGTAAAGTATACAATGTTTTACCATTAAGTATAATGTTAGCTATAGGTTTATGTAGATCTTTATCAAGATGAAGAAATTCTCCTCTATGCCTATCTTACTGAGAGTTTCATCATGAATGTGCATTGAGTTTTGTCAAATGCTTTTACTGTTTTGGTTTATTTGACCATGTGACATTTTCTTCTTTAATGTAATATGATAGATTACATTCATTGGTCAATTCCTGAATATTGTATTATACTTGCATGCCTGGAATAAACTTCTCTTGTTTATGGTAAGCAATTTTTATTACATACTGCATTATTAATATAATATACCATATATAATATATTAATGAATTCTATTTCTTAATATTTTAAGAATTTTCACCTCTCTATTCATGAGGAATATTGACCTGCAGAGTTTTTATTTTGTTTTGTTGTACTGTGTTTGTCTGGTGTTAATATCAGGGTAATACTGGCTTTATAACATGAATTGGATGGTGCCCCCTTTTCTTCTGTTTTCTGAGACAGATTGCAGAATTGGTATTAATTCCTCCATAAACACTTTGTTGAATTGATCAGTAAAACCATGTAGGCTTGGAGATTTCTCTATTGGGAGTTTTAAAATTACAAATTCAATTTTCTTAATATTATAAAGATATTGTTTTAATATTTAATGTTTTATTATTATTACATATATAGATATATTTTTATTTTTATTTTTTACTTTAAAATAAGAAAGTTCCTCATCTGACCTCTTGGCTGCATAATTCTTCTCTGGTTGATGTGGCAGTGTTCTTAACTCCTTTCCTACCTAGTTGTGCACTTTCCTTCCCTCTGAAAGTCCTGAGACTCTAGTTTCTACCTGTATCTCTATGTGAATGTAGCCAAGTCCCTTCCATACAACTTTTTGTTTTACCTCACATCACCATCCCTCTACTAAAACGTCTTTTTTCCTTAGAAAGGTACACTCATATTCCAAAGAATACATGTTACTGTGCGTTGGCTGTCTTCATGTGTTTGGTTAAATACCTTCTTTATTTGTTTTCTAAAAATGAGATGATCACTAACTATATAATATCTAAGGTATTTTCTTACTTTAAAATTATGTTATTCCATGTTTAGAAACATGTAATAAATACAAAAATACTGCCTTTATTTTGGAGTCAACACCTCTTTCTATAATGAGCATAAAAATTGAAGCAGTAAATCGTTTAGTTAACTTGGTTATTTTTTCCCTCTTTATAAAATACTAGAGGCTGGTGCATGAAATTCATGCATGGTTGTGGGGGTGTCCCCCAGGCCAGCCTGCACTCTCTCCAATCTGGGACCCCTCAAGGGATGTCCCACTGCCCATTTAAGCCTGACCCCACTGGGCCTAAGTGGGCAGTGGGACATCCCTTTTGCAATCCAGGACTGTTGGCTCCCAATTTTTCATCTGCCTGCCTGCCTGATTGTCCCTAACCACTCTCCTGCTGGCCTGATCACCCCCAACTGCCCTCCCATGCAAGCCTGATTCCCCCCAACTGTGCTCACCTGCAGGCCCAGTTCCCCCCAACAGCCCTCCCCTGCAGGCCTGGTCATCCCCAACTGCCCTCCCCTGCCCATCATCTTGTGGTGGCCATGTTTGACCACATGGGAACGGCCATCTTGTGTGTTGAAGTGATGGTCAATTTTTATATTACTCTTTTATTAGATAGGATGTCACCATCAACCATTACTTTCCAAACATCTTTTGAAGTACTCACTGGTCTCCTGCTTGTTTAGACACATCATTTAGTTCCTCCCAACAATTCTTTCTTTCTTCCTTCCTTTCTTCCTTTCTTCCTCTCTTCCTTCTTTCTTTTTCTCTATCAGAATGCCCTGTCCCTTATTTCAGCTATCCAAAGCACATTCATATGAAATCCTATAGTAGTGTCCTCTGGCACACAAGTGTACATATGTTATATAAATATATAGATATATTTTATGCAAATATTAAATACATATTAGAAAAATATACTAGAAGACCCCAATGTAGCTGCCCTTCAAATTTGGCAACTTAAAATATCATATTTTATGTTAAAGTAACTCTACATTGGTAATATTCTCAGAGTAAGAAATATGATTTTAAATATATATTTTAATTGATTTCAGAAAGGAAGGGAGAGAGAGAGATGGAAACATCAATGATGAGAGAGAATCATTGATTGGCTGCCTCCTACACTCCCCAAACTGGTGATCGAGCCCACAACCTGAGCACATGCCCTTGACTGGAATTGAACATGGGGCCCTTCAGCCTGCAGGCTGATGCTCTATCCACTAAGCCAAATCAGGTAGGGCAAGATATATAAATTTAAAACAGTGAAAGTCAAGCCAATCAATCTGATTCATAGTATCTTCAGGAAGTGTGTTTTTTTTTAAGTGTGTTAATAACAGATAGCTATTCTTTTTAAAAAATATATAGTTGACATACAATATTTTTTTAGTCATAGGTATACAACATAGTAATTCAACATTTACATACCTTACAATGTGATCACTACAGTAGATCTAGTAACCATCTGTCACCACACATAATTATTACATTATCGACTATATTCTTAAGCGGTTTTGTAACTCACTCTGAAATAAAATCCAAAGGACAGCATTCCAGATTTGTTATGCTGTGGTAACATCCACAGACTTAATGGATGACCTGCCAATGTAGCCCTTCAAATGACAATATTCTTTTAGTGCATAAATTATACTTTATATTTTTAACACCCCAACCTGCCACATATTATTCAAAAATTATTTTATACGTTGACCTCTCACAATCACAGATTGTAAGCTCCCTGAGGATAGATTTTCTGCCTGACATTTTCCTATCTTTCACAGTGCCTAACAGCTTTATTCTTGATGAGGTGGCCAGAGTAGGTTTGCAGACAGAAGTCAGTACATGTGTCTAGTGCTGCAGTATTATAGTGCAAGCATCAGAGAGATGGCCCTCATATTGAAATGTCTTTTATTTTATTATGAGATTTACATAATGATTTGGCGTTGCAAAAGATAAAACTCCCCAAAAGACAAAGCCAAAAGCAATTTTGAAAAAAGAATGAAATAGTAGACTAAATTTGCAGAATTGCTTTGGGATACTGGAATATACATGAAATGAATTAATGGGAAATACTGAAGGGATATGTTTAATATCATGGTCTCAAGAGCTTTTATGATTCAAGTAAAAATAATCAATTTAGATTATTCAGTTTTGTTATTTTCACTTCAGGGTAATTCCTGAATCATTAAACTTATTAATTTCTATAGCTATTCTGAGTCTCTGATCGCATTGCTCACTTATTGAAACAGTAAACAGATAACCGAATTTAAAGCCCCAAAGGGGGAAAAAAGGCTTAGGTATTCATCTTTTCAAATTGTAAATGTTTAATCAGGATTGTTAGCTATCTAAGGTAAGCTTAATAAAGTCTTATTATGTAACTAAATTCAGCAAAGAGCATAAATTATTTTATATTTTATTTTTAAAAATATTATAATGGATCTATTTTGTTCCAGAGACATTGAAGCATGTAACAGACAGACATATTTTAAAGGGAAGGTGGGGGGGGGGGGAGAGATTAACCAAAGGTGGGGGATGAGAGAGAAAGATTAACCAAAGAATTTATATGCATACACTAGTATACATAATCCATGGACTGACAATAGAGTGGTGAAGGCCTGGGGAGGGGCAGGAGCAGAGTGGAGGAGGCCAATGGTGGGGGGGGGGAAAGGAGACATCTGTAATACTTTCAATAATAAAGATAAATTTAAAAAAATAAACACATTTAAAATGGCCAGTTTTATGATATTTAGAAGTGGAGGTTTATATGGACATGAACGATATTTGATATAAGCATTTATAGAGACACTAGGGGCCCAGTGCAGGGGGGTTCCTCAGCCTAGCCTGCCCCCTCTCACATATTGGGAGTCCTCAGGGGGTGTCCTACTGATCACTTAGGCTCCCTGCTCCCCAAACCGCAGTCTGGCCTCTCTTTGTGGGAGGCAACCAGGCTAATCAGGGGAAGCCACCAGCCCCTGCTGCAGCCACTGCCAGTCACCGCAGCCACCAAGGTATTTTCATCAACATGGACTCCAGTCCCTTCACCATGAAAAAATGACAACTTTCTTTAGGCATTTTCAAGATGTGTCTTTCATAGGATATGACATTTCTTTTATTCTTTTTTTTTTTATCCTCACCTGAGGATATGTTTCCATTGATTTTTAGAGAATGTGGAAGAGAAGGGAAAAATAAAGAGAAACATCAAAGTGAGAGGAATACTTTGATTGGTTGCCTCCTGCATATGCCCTGACTTGGGCCCCGGTCAGGGAGGAGCCTGCAACCTAGGTTACATGCCCTTGGTCAGAATTGAACCCAGACTCTGCAGTCAGCAGGCCCAGGCATTATACACTGAGCCAAACTGGCTAGGGCAGGATATGATATTTCTTAGCCCTCCAGCAGTGGACCTTCATTTTTTTTCTCCAGGAGTGTGGTGGGAAAACCCTAGATCGCCATTTTGGATTCTTATTACCCAAGTTACTAAGAATATTACCAGTGGCATACAGGTGGCTTAGCCAGTGAGCAGTAAGAAAAGGTGTTTCCTCAGTAGTTCACTCTGATCACCAGCTCCACCCCTGCCCCTCCAATCCCAGCTCCACCCCTGCCTAGGACTGCAGCCTCTGGCCAAGGCTGCAGGCCTGGGCAGGGGACCCCCAGATCCCTGCAATCACTGGCTCTGCCCTTTCCCAGGCCTACAGTCTCTGCCTGAGGCTGCAGTCCTGGGCAGAAGACCTCCAAGACCCTCCGATCGCCAACTTCACAGATTCCAGGCCTCTGTGTTCACTGGCTCAGATCCTGCCCCCTGCCATTTCCAGTTCTATCCTTGCCCCACTGGTTGCCTCTGGCCAAGGCTGCAGGCCTGGGCAGGGGACTCCCAGGCCCATCTGATTGCAAGCTCAGCCCTTGCTCCATCACAACCTCTGGCCAAGGCTACAGGCCTGCGTAGAGGACCCCCAGACCCCTGCTTTGCCGGCTCCATCGGTGCCCAGAGCCCTGTGATCACAGGCTCCGTCCCTACCCCTCCAATTGCTGGCTCTGTGGAGCCCAGGCCCCTGCGACTTCCGGCCTTGCTCCTGCCGAGGCCTTATGCCTGGGTAGGGCACCCTCAGACCCCTCTGATCACCGGCTCTGCCCCTGACCCTCCAATCACTAGCTCTGCCCTTGCCCATGCTTGAGGCCTCTGGCAAAGGCCTCTGGACTAGGCAGGGGACCCCCAGCCCCCTCTGATCACCTGTTCTGCCCCTTGGCCCCCTACCTCAGCCCCCCAGGTGGGGCTGGGTGGAGGTGGGCAAATGAGGGGGGACATAGAGACATCTGTAATAGTGTCAACAGTAAAGATAAAGTTTTAAAAAAACAAACCTGAGAGATGCGGGTTAAGCCATTCAGGAAGAAGTTCTTTAACTCTAGCAAAGGTTATCTATTCTTTGGCCAAGCTGATCACTTCTATCTACTCTGCTTGTTTTTAAACAAGTGTAAAATATTTGTACAAACAATCCATATATATTTGGTTTAGTCTGTTAACATTTGAAAATTTTTCTTAAAATGAAAAAATGTACGTACAAAGCACTTCATTGTTTTCTGCATTAAGAAGTTATGCTGCTTTATTTTAAAATAGGGATTGTTAAAGTATTCTTTTAAAGAAAAGTACATTGTGAATTAGGTGATTGGACTTTCCAGGAATGTGCAAGAAACACTCGCTTTGTTCCTGCCTTTGTCTTTATGGGGGAGTCTACACGGCATGCCAGCGGTGAAACCCAGAGTCCATGGCAGTGTATGCACCAAAAAGCCAGACTTCCTCTCAGAGTTGAATCCTGTGGTTCAACCACTTCTATTTTATGTTAACAGATAAAATAATATAGTGGCAGCTGTGCTTTTTAAATCTCTTAAGCTAAACATATGATAGGAACAGGAGAATTAACCATACAAAATATTTTGAAATATTTACATATTAATTTCAGGTTCATCAAGATTTTGTCATTAAACCAACCTCATTCTTTACTCTTTACCTAACTCCACATAGTAAAAAAAAATTTAAAAAGATGAACATATCTGAAGCCAAATGGAACCATATTATTTTCAAATGTCTGTCTTCCATGAAGATATATTTTAAGTAGATTTTGACTTTCATTATTTAACCCCTTGTACCTGGGATCACAGCACAGACCAGTTAAGGACTGATTCAGGGCTTTAGTTTGTGCTGTAAACGATCAATGTATCCTTCATGGTTTACATTATTTGAAGCAGTTTCTTGTTTCAAAATTTTAGCTATAACCTAACCTACTTACGCCCAATTTCTTAAACAGTCTTTCTATCTACCCTGGAAAAACAGGACTCCAAAAGAACCTTGTAGTAGAAGTTCAACAAATACTCAAAGTGGAACTGATTCAAAATTAATGATATCTTTGCAGGGAAAGTGATCATCCAGAAGTCTTTTCCCTCTCGGAAACAAGGAAGATAAGAATCTAGACATTGCCAGAGAGAACCTAACCTACGCTTTGCCTGATTCTTTGTTTTCAGTATTTCTTATCTGCCCAGTCTATGCTATTGAACTCCCAAGGAATCCACAGTCTATGGGAGATAATTCAAGTAAACCAAGTTATATCTCAGCATGCTGTGTGCTGAGAGTGGTCAGTGCAGAATGCTAGAATAACAAAAAAAAAAAGACCACAGAATTTGTCCTCGATGGGGAAAAGAAAATGATCGGCCAGGGAGTGGGAGGGATAGAAGTGGGAGGGAAGGATGAATCAGGTAAGAGAGGATGTTCCGCCAGAAGCAACAGCTGGTACAATGTCTAGAGACATGGGCAGGGAACTGCAGGGAACTCAGGATGGGTAGCATAAGACCGAATAGCGAAATAATTGGCGGGTGAAAGGCAAGGTTTTAATTTGCCACTTTCAGGAGTTTGGAATGAATTCCTAAGGTGATGGAAATTTCTTAAAGGTTGGCAAGTGGAGGAGCGATAGGCTATGATCTGCACAGTCTGAAGAGGGCCTTAAGTCCTTTCCAGTGTGATGAGATGCATTAAAGCTGCTGGCCGGTGGGAAAATGGTGCAGTTTAGATCTGTACTGTGAGGTAGTAATGGGCACCTTTAAGTATCAGGAACTTTTCTCAGGTTAAATGTCTAATTCCATTTAAATACCGTATCCTTCCCAGCACTGACACACTCAGATCTCATCCTCCACAGCCTACACTGTGGCTCCCTGTGCGTCCCTGTCCTGCTGATCACGAACTTTGAGTAGGATACGCCCACTGCTCTCGCTGAGTCTGCGAGAAGGTCTGGGGAAGTATTTCCTAGGAGCAACGCCCACATTATGGCATCAGGCGGTCTTGAATCAAATCTTGGCTTTGCTAGCTTTAGCTGTGAGGCCTTGGGAAACCCCTTAAACTCTCTGAGCCTCAGTTTTCTTCCCTTAAAAAAAAAAAAATGGAAGCCAAAATAGCTGTCTAGCAAGATTATGAGAACTGAAGATCATTTATCTAAGGCCTCCAGCATAAGCCCTCAAGGAATGTGTTCCTCCCTAAAGTAGAAAGGGTGTGAGCACATTTCCTACCTTCCAGTTGCTCTTTTACAGGCAAACACACATTGCAGGAGCTCCCAGTAGAGGACCCGACCTGGAAACCTTTTGTCACTCGGATTCCAGGCCTTAATACTTGCAGGGAGCAGAGCAGCTGAGCTTCTCCGGATGCCTATGCAAAGCAGGCTCCGTTTTAACTATGTAATCAACCTGACGGCTGCAGCTGAAATGAATGTGAGCACCCGGCCAGGTGGCCTTGGGGATTGTGGAGCGCAATTAACCTCCTCACTTCCATTCACAGGAACTCCGCAGAGACACGGTGCCTTGTCACGGGCTGAATTGGTTGCTGTCTCTTCATTTCAAACAGCATTTGTGCTCCCCACGTGTGGTCCTGAACAGAGCCACTTCCAGAGAACAGAGAAAGCAAAATGGAGACACGAAGCACTGATGCTCCCAGCAAACCTTTCAGGATTTTCCAAGAATGCCAGCGAGAAGGTGCTGTGGGAGAGGAGAGCTGGCACTTCTCTCCCATTTTCATGTTGACTATAAGGATGCAGTCCACACCATCTCTGCATATCATGAGGACATAATTCATAGGGTAAGCAGGAAAAGCTGGTGAGAGAGCAAATGGGGGAATTTTACCCTGAGCAGTACAGCACGGTTGTTTGGGGTAGAAGGTGTAGTAGAGCCACAGAAGGAAGGACTTCTAAGTAACTGGCTTGCCATTTAAAGTCTTTTAATACGTTTTCTTCCTTCTGTCCCAAAGGCAAGAAAATCGAAAAATCTCTGTATCTACAGCTGGCATTTTCGGTGATCATTAGGAAAGCATGTTGGCAGTGGAAAACAGGTTTAGCTTCTCCAGAACTGGCTGTTATTTGTGCCCAAAGCAAATAGGAATAGAAACAGTATCACCAATGTCATTATTCCCGAACCAGGACTCAGCTTGCTCTCTACAGTTTTCCCAAGTGGAGCTGAGACCCCTTACCTGGCCAGACCTGCAGCGCCATGATGCACGGGGGGTTGAGAGCAGAGGGGCAGGCTAAGCGGGAGATGCAACCTCACTGAGTGTGAGCAGCTGGCTTGACTTAGCAGCCCAGGACTGTGTATTCCCAAAGGGTTTACCTCTTCTAATTGAAGGGAAAGCTTGAAAATCAAGCCCATTCTAATTGGAGTAGTAATTAGTAGAACATTTCCAGAAAGCAATTTAGAAAATTTGACTATATTCATCAATAGCCTTTTAAAAAATGTTAAGTTTGATCCAGAATGTCATTTCTAAGAAACCATTTAAAATACAAAGATTTTTAAGTGCAAAAATACATAGAAATAGTTTAATATAGAAAGAAAAACATTTTTAATACACAGCAAAAATTGTTAATTAATTATATTAAATATATTCCACTCTTAAAGGGGCTTTGAGAACTTTAAATGAAAATACTCCTTGCTTAAATTTTCTCCTTTTCTCACTTCAAAGAAAAGGAATTCTAGTCAAGTTGTCTCAAGGTAGGGGTCTTTCCCTCCCTTACATACGATACCTCAGAAGCGAAACTAGCATGGAACAAAGCAGCCATCAGGAATTGGCTGATTTTTGGAAGCTGCTGGTCTGTCCCCTCTCTCTTTGCATCCCTGCTTTTCTCCCCACAGCTACTCCATTCATCCTTTCTGCCAATAGGAATTCTGAAGCATGTTTCCACATGTCTCTAGACATGGCTGTTTATCATTGTCTTTAATCCAGAGTTAATTAGAGAGCCACTTCTCTTTGAAGGGCCCCATGGGAATGTAGGCTTGCTGAAGGCAATGTTAAAAAAATAAACAGGATTCAAAACTACATTTGTACTGTAATTCACTAAACTCAATACCTATGTGTTGATTACTCACCATGAAGTGGCAAAAAAGGACACATGGTCTCTGCCATCACAGATCTATGGTTTAGATGGTAATAAAGGCAATTAAAATCTGTGCAGACGTGCTATCGCGCACACGTGCACGTGCTAGGAGAGCATCCTGAAAGGAAGCCTTATCCAAACCGGAGGAAAGTTAAGAAAGCACGTCCAATTAATGTGTTCTCAAGAAAATCATTTAGAATGGCTAGAACGGCATCTGTGTTGTTAAGGTTGTATAAAGTGGAACAGCCTGAGGGATAAGAGAATAAAAAGAGCTTTGCAAGCCACACTAAGAACTTAAGTAGACTTCTGAGTGTCAGTGGACAACAACTGTAAGTTTGAGAAGGGAAGAGAAATAATCATATATGCGACTTATAAAAATCCCTAACTGCAGGATAGAGAAGGTATTGGCTGCTGGGAAGTCTGGCTAGAGTCAGGGAAACCAACCAGGAGACGGCATGAGTGATGTCAGAATATAAGAAGTGGCCTGTACTAGACATAGTACAGTGGAGGGGGAGCAAACTATATGAACTTAAAAGATGTTTAGAGTCAGGTGGATTCAGAAGATAATCATTTGTGTGCAATGAGGGAGGGAAAGGAATTGAGAATAAAGCTCAGATTTATAGCTTAAGGTTATTACCTGAGATTGAAAACAGAGAAGCAAGTGAGAGAATGATAATGAGTTTGAAGTGCCAATGGGACATATAGGGGTGATGCCCAGGAGGCAATTCAATATAGTATCATCTGAAATTCATGAAGGAGCCTGAGCTCCTGGAGACAGGATTTTGTAAGTTGTGAGCATATAGACCATAATTCAAATCATAAGTGAGCATGAAAGAATCAGGGAGTATTATAAAGAATCAGAAAACAAAGCTTAGGATAAAGCACAACTATACTTAAAGGACAAGCAAAGGAAGAGAAGCCCATGCAGGAAAGAGACTTAGAAATAGCTATCAAAGTGGTAGGGAGGGAAAATCAGGTACAGTGTAGTATTGCAGAAATCAGGGAAGAGCATTTCAGGAGAAGAAAGAGTAACTTGATGTTAATAAATATATATATACTAGGGGCCCGGTGCACAAAAATTTGTGCACTCGGGGTGGAGGGAGTCCCTCAGCCCGGCCTGTGCCCTCTGACAGTCTGGGACTCCTCAGTGGATGTCCTATGATGGCCCCAGTCTGCCAGGCGCCTTCTGTGTGTGTGTGTGTGTGTGTGTGTTGCCACTGGGGACCTGCCCCCAGCCGCATCAGAGGCTCGGAGCAGTCCTCCTGTGTGTGTCTACCTGCCGGGGGCCTGCCCCCAGGCACACTGTGGAGGCTTGGAGCAGGCACCCCCCTCTATGTTGATCTCTCAGACTCTTGCCCTCCCCTGCATGTTGTTCTCTTTTTTGAGCTGTGGCCAGTGCTGGGTGCTGCCTGCCTCCCAAGCTTGCCTACTGCCCATCTTCCTCCAGCCACCAGAAAGCAGGGAAAACCCTGCCTCGTGGTCAGGCCAGCCTTTTCCTGCTTCCTGATCCCCGGAAGGGGTCTAGGGAGCCGCCAAGCAGGACTCCAGCCCCCAAGAGCTTGCTTTCCCGCTCCCCAGTGCCCCCCAAAGGGCCTGGGGAGCCGCCAAGCAGGCCACTGACTTTTTCCCACTCACCGGTCCCCTGCTGCCTTCCTTTTTTACTTCCTGGTGCCGCCAAGGGGTCTGGGGAGCTGCCAAGTAGGCCCCTGGCCCCTGCAGCCTTGCTTTCCCACTCCCCAGTGCCCCGCAAAGGGCCTGGGCAGCCACCAAGCAGGCTGAGACCGCCCTGCTGCCTCTTTCCCACTCCCCAGCCCGCCACCTTGCTTTCCCACTTCCTGGTGCCCTGCAAGGGGCCTGGGAAGCCCACCAAGCAGGCTGAGACCCCCCTGCCACCTCTTTCCTACTCACGGGTCCTGGGTCCTGCGCTGTCCCGCCCTGCAGCCGCTCTGTGCACTCAGGAGGTCCCTCAGCCCGGCCTGTGCCCTCTCGCAGTCTGGGACCCCTCAGGGGATGCCCACCTGCTGGCTGCCTGACCAGCCTGGGTGAGGGGCTTTAAGGCTGCCCACAGCTCCCATTGACCCAACGTCCCAGCAAGGCCAGCTGGACACAGGTTTCCTATAATTGATGCTGTTCCTTTAAGACGATTCCTTTTACTAACGAAGCCTCCTCTGCCTCACCTCGTGGCTTCTATAATGAAACAATTGTTACACTTAATTGTTGCAAATGTGCATTTTTGCTTCAGGCCAAAGGCTAAGGAGCCAGTGAGCAGGTAGTTTCGCTCTCGCTCCTGCTGCAATGGACTCTGCCTAAACGTTTACTCAGGTCCGTGAGTGGCGGCCGCCAAGTTGGCTGGGCTAATTTGCATACAGCCGTTCTGATTGGCTATGGGTGTCCCAGAGAAATGGTTAATTTTACTATTCTGCTTTTATTAGTTTAGATGTGTATATATATATATATACACACATATATATAAAATATATATTAATAAGTCAAAGAGAAAATTTATATAATCATATCAACAGATTATATAAAAAGTTCATAGAGCAATGGATATTATTGAATAAAAATGCTTATAAAATAGTTAATGACAAGTGCTTCTTTGACATAATGCATATGTATAGAGTGTATTTATATGTATGTGTGTGTGCAGTGTGTT
>PVJC01026640.1:0-23870 GCA_004026665.1 Murina feae
GGGCCTCTAGTTGTTAATAACAGTAAATGTCATGGGGAGATTAAGTTCAAACAGCAATTGGTTAAATTATAATTTTAGTTTAGCCTAAATATCTAATAACTGATGATAAGCTATATATTTTCCCTCATTTGATTTAGATGCTGTGATTAAAGTTGATTTTTTTTATATATCCCCAAGTACATAAACATTCATTAAGGATGTGTTCATTACATTGCAGACAACATTGGTGGCTGATTATTTGAATCACAGTTCTGATTTTTATGGGCCGATTAAGATCTACTTTCCCCTTGCTTTCATTTTCACAATCAAGTTGAATCTCATGGAAAAATATTCCAGAAAAGAGCTATGAAATTCATCAAACCACAGCAGATTAAAAAAGCATGTCATGATGGGGTGTGGTGTGTGTGTGTGTGTGTGTGTGTGTGTGTGTGTGTGAGAGAGAGAGAGAGAGAGAGATTGAGAGATAGAGAGAGATGGGGTATTATTGCAGAGCAGGAGTGGAGCATACACAGAGAGTAATAGAGGAAACCATGTTTGAAAGATGATCAGGATTGGGGGATGTTAGAATGAATGAAGTGTACATGCACCAGAAGCCAATCCCTTCCAAACCCAAGTGTAGGAAGTGTAATAGGGATTTCTGTTAGACTTGCAGGGGTGGGGAACATCCCATCCTTGGGCTGTATAAGGCCTGTGAAATCATTTGGTCTGGCCCTGCCAAGTATTAGGGGTGAGTTAATTAAATGTTTGTCCAAATATGGCAGGCAAATTTTAAGCTGATCACTTTGTCTGGCCCAAGAATGATGTTATAAATATCCAAATGGCCCTTGGCAGAAAAAAAGTTCCCCACCCCTGTGTTAGGGTCTTGGCAGAATGATTCAAGACCACTGATGCATCTGAAATGCTCCCTCCTCTTTCAGATCGATGTCCCCAACAGCAACCTTGAGGAGGTGATTGATGAGACTGACGCCATCACCACTGTGGACAGTCTGGGAAGCAAGCAAGCCTTGACTACAGATTACCTGGATTCTGATTATCAGAGAGGACAGCTGTACCCGTTCTCCCTCAGCAGTGACTTGCACATGCCCACCTTCGCTCTCACAAATGCGGCTCCAATGACGCAGACCTTTCAGGAGCGGTGGTACATGAATCTGAACAGCCTCATGGACCGGGCCCTGACCCCACAGTGTGGAGGTGGGAACGACCTATACATCATCACAGGCGCCGTGCCCTCAGACGTCAAAGTCAAAGACAAGGTGACCATCCCTAAGTTTGTTTGGCTGGCAGCCTGCTGTGCTGTCCCCGGAGGAGGCTGGGCCATGGGCTTTGTCAAGCACACCACGGACGGTGATGTCATAGAAGATGTGATGGTGAAAGAACTGGAAAAATTGCTGCCGTCTAACCCTCAGTTGTTCCAGAACAACTGTGGTGAAACAGAACAGGACACGGAGAAAATGAAAAAAATCCTGGAAATGGTTAACCAAGTCCAGGATGAAGAGCGGATGGTGCAATCTAAAGAAACCACTAGTGTCCTCCCCTCCACCAGGAGCAAGAGGTCTGCTCTGCAGCCTCCAGAGGCACCCGAGGAAAGGAGTAGCTTTCTGGGGAGTCTCGTTGGGTTTATCGCTACCCCATTCATCAAGCTTTCCCAATTAATTTGCCACCTTGTGGTAGGGATCCTGAAGAACACTGTGTATGTTCTATGGTATGTCACCAAGCAGGTGATTAATGGCATAGAAGGTTGCCTTTACCACCTGGGTTCAGCCGCTGTCTCGTACTTCTTGGCCATTGGGGAAGAGTTGGCAAGCATTCCCTGGAAGGTACTCAAGGTCATAGTCAAAATCATCAGGGCCATTCTCCGGATCCTCTGTTGTCTGCTGAAGGTTGTTTGCCGCATCGTGGGCATCCCTGTCCGAGTCCTTGTGGACGTGGCCACTTTCCCTGTGTACACCATGGGCGCCATCCCCATTGTGTGCAAGGACATTGCAGTGGGCCTCGGTGGCGCCATCTCTCTGCTCTTTGACACTGCTTTTGGCACCATGGGTGGCCTATTTCAGGTTGTCTTCAGCGTTTTCAAGCGAATTGGCTACAAGGTTACTTTTGAAAATTCTGGGGAGTTATAGAACTCAAAAAAATGATAGTGGCCAGTCACAGTAAATTTGATTTTTTTTTTAAATAGAGAAGGCTGGAATACTTTGTATAGTGGGTCTTTGTTCACTCTCAACTATCATTAATTTTGGCCTTTCATGGGGATGTCTGTATGCTTTTGCAAAGGAAGATGGTACAATTTAGACCTGACCCTAGAGAAATGTTCAGGGTAGGACCATGTGTAGGTCATTTGATATGAAATGAGCAAACTTCTAAACCATAACCTTTAGTTATTTACTCTGATACAGATGACCAGCTGAGACATTCTGTTCATTAAAATTCTACAAGAGGGGAAAATTAGAAAGAGGACAACTTTAAACCAAGGGATTTCTGAGATGACGAGGAAGAAATCTTGTTCCTCTTATTACTCTCTGAGACTCAAGGCAAAACTGGTATAAATATTCTTGACCAATGTGTCTTTCGCTTCTCTTTCTCCTTAGCTTAGCTGACCTTGGTGAGGTGCAGACATGCTTCTCGGGTGAAACAGCTTTCTTAGGATATAGAGTCTACTATGTCCCTTAGCTTTCTGTGGCTTCCAAGGACCTTTAAGATTTTTTTTCTCCAGAGTTGAATTTTGCTGAATATTTCTTTTATGTAATGATAAACATTTTATGCCAAAAGTGGCATAACACATTTTGAATGCAAGGGCAAAGATGATTTTCAGTGTAGGACAGTCTTCTTGGGTATAAAGAAGAGGGCACACGGGCCAGAGCCTAGCTCTGAGTAAGTGCTGTAGGTCCCAGGACATCCCTAGCCAAGCTTGGACTAATTTGAAATATATTCAGTATCTGGCTGACAAGAGTGAGCTCAAAGACCTACATATTAAGCTAATATGAAAATTCAAATTCTGCAACATACTAGATCTGTCTTTCTTATACAGCAAGCAAATACCCAACACAGTAAAACACATTGACTTCTGTCCTTAAATGATTGTTTTGGTATAAATGTATAGAAAAGAGCCACCGAACAAAAATTATTCTAGCCGTCTGGAAAGTTTACATATGTATAAACTTGATAAAGAATTCTCTCTTAGACAATTATTTTTATAGTGTGTTTGAGGCTAGAAAACCTAACTCTCCCATTAAAGCAAGTGGATTTGAGAGCTGATCCCCAGTGTTTTGACCAAACACTTGTCATTTTAAATATTGCACTGAAAATGGTAAGAAGAGGAAGCAGAACCTCCCAAACTTTGCTCTGCTTTCCACAGCTGAGAATGAATGGTTCAGATTTTTCTAAGTGTTCTAAAGAGTTGCTGTGAGGTAAAAAAAAAAAAAGTGTAAAATGCTGGTCTTGGGGGCACAGGCCACTATTCATCTGAAAGTCAGATGCAAAAACCTGGGGTCCAGAAAGACAACAAGGAGAAAATGATGGGTCAACTATCTGTATCGGGTTGGTGGATGAGAAATGTGAGTGTAGTGAGTTACATTTTGCAGAAAAAATCATTGAATTGGACCCAAAGTAGAAGAGCAGCCAGCAAGCTGGCATCCCAATCAATTTGCGATGCAAGGTTGGGGAGTATGACCCCAGACTGGTCCATGATAGGGGGCTACGAACTCGAGTTAAGACTCTTAAGCAGTATTTCACCAACACTTCTGTTTATGAGCTTCAACACCCATGATGGTGCTGCACTTCATCTCAGCAGTGTGAAGGTACAGGAAAGGGTGAGGCTACTAATGGCTCAGGAATCCTGCTGGGTGAAAGAAAGAGAATCTTAGCTGTGGCCCGAGAGATAGTCTGGCCAAACCTTCATTTGATGAGGAGCCTGAGGCACAGGGAGGTAACAGGCTTGCCTTCAGTTTCATGGCTACCTGATGGCGTATCAGGAACCACGGTCTTTTGCACATGTCCCATCACAGCTGGGATGTCAGATATGCGGAGTGTGTGGTACTATTCAGCTGCCTCCCTGGACTATGGCAGAGTTGACAACTCCATCATCCATCAAACACACTAATCAGTTGGACATGCCTGTGTGGGCACACTATTGGCCCTCCCTGCAGAGCATCATGCTTACTGCCTCCCACAGGCTCTGTGTTCCTTCATAGCACACATTTGCAGACAGAGGCCCAAAGGGGGCATCCATGGCAGCTTGAGCCCCTTGGCACCATGCAAGGAGCAGGGCGCCTACACTGCTTCTTGAGAGCCATTTGGAAGTGTCTTCTGTTTCATGGCTTGTTTAATGTCTTATTTATTTATTCTTGCATGGCTTCTTTTGAAATTTGTGAAGGGAAAATAAAGCAAAAATATTCTTACGTTTGGGTGGCTGAGACTCTGCACTGGACCACGAGTGATGACTGTGCCTCTGGCTCATAGGCACAGGGACCCAGCACGTGGCTGGACTGCTGGTCTGCTCCCAACCAGCTGCTTTGGGTTTTGAGGTGGGAGTTTGGGTTGATAAACCCCATCTCTGGCTTGGAGATTTTTCCGTGCCTCTGTTACGTTCTCAGGCCCTTGGGGAAGTCAGCCACCTATTCATTATGAGGGAGCTGATTTTCTAGCGTGTGGACTACCCACACTTGTGGACACTCCTTTTCCATTGTGCCTTTTTTTTGAATGTTGGCTTCTCAGCATTAACACTTCCACGTGGATGCAGACTAGGGAGTTTGGAGGAGGAGTTAGAGAGAAGCACTGGTCATTCATTCAGTCATTCATCTATCCAATATGTATTTGAACATCAAGGCTGCAGAGAGAAACACTACATGGATCACATCTTTGAGGAGTTAAAAAAACGAGTAGGGAGACCACATGGTACAACTGCATGGTAAGTGCTACAGCAAAGGTACTAGCAGCCACTCCCTGGGGCGTGGGAGGAAAGACCACAGAACCATGGGAATCCGTGCCGCCTTTAGAGAGGGTGTGACAAAAGTCAATCTGACATTCTCAAGCTATGTACAACGCTGCGCACCTTGCAATGCTCAATAAAGTAATTGTTGACAACTCATTAGCCATTTTGTGAAATGTCTGAAGGGGGAGAATTCTAATGGTTGAAATGACGTTTGGGGATTATCTGTGACTTCTATTTTTTTCCCTTTCTTGATCCACTCAAGCAGTTTCCACTTACATTTGGCTTGGCACCCTCCTCACCCTACCCCAACCCTAATTTTGAATTCTACAGAGGGAAACAGAGATGGTTAGATCAGTGAAATAGGCTTAGAACTGCTTTTCAGTGTTGTTTTTCTGAAAGCTATTTGGGGTATTAAGTGTTTGTGATTCGTCCTTCATAAATAAGCGTTCTTCATTCACTGACCTGACTCACAAGGGACATGATAGAAACACTCAATTATTTGTTTGTTCATTAGGACACTCCCACAGCATCAGAAATAACAAACCGTCTCTGCAGGGGGCGCTGTCTTCTCTGTGGCCTTTGGTAGGACCCCCGCTCTGGGTGTAGGTGGCAGTAGTTCTTGGCTGCCTTTCCAGTGAGGGCAGAGTCTTATGTGTGACTGTCCCTTTCGGCATATTCCCTCATGCTCACCACACAGTAGGCAGGTTTTAGAGTTACACAATGAGCAATACAGTGTGGGCTCCTTGACTGTTACAAATGGGTTCTCAGGTTTCACATGATCTCTTTTTGTAGATGCCCCCCCCCCCCCATAATGGCTTGATTTGTAACAATTATGTCCAAAACAAATACAATTGATCCTTGAACAACACAGGTTTGAACTGTGGGGGTCCACTTATGTGTGGATTTTTGTCAACAAATACCTGTACTGTGTATGGTCTGCAGTCAGGAATCTGAGGATGTGGAGGGCTGAATGTATGCATTGTTTACACCGTTTTATATCGGGGTCTTGAACCTCTGCAGATTTTAGTATCTGCAGGGAATTCTGGGACCAATCTCCTACAGATACCAAGGGACAACTTAAGTTTTGGGGGAGTCAAAAGTTATATAGGCTTCTCAACTGCTTGGGTCAAGGGTCAGCTGTATTTTTTTAAAAATATATTTTATTGATTTTTTTACAGAGGGGGAAGGAGAGGGATAGAGAGTTAGAAACATCGATGAGAGAGAAACATCGATCAGCTGCCTCCTGCACACCCACTACTGGGGATGTACCTGCAAACAAGGTACACACCCTTGACTGGAATCGAACTTGGGACCCTTCAGTCCACAGGCCCATGCTCTATCCACTGAGCCAAACCGGTTTGGGCTCAGCTGTATTTTTAAGCTTAAATTTCAACAGAGTGCTGGTGACCACTTGTCATGGTTTTTTTGTGTTGCGTCCACAGTGAGATACCTCAGGAGGTGGGCTAAGGTTTCTCCTGGAGGCAGTACCACCTAATGCTCAAGACCCAGGCTTTGGAGTCAAAAGCACTTAGACTCGAATCCTGGCTTTGGCTGTTACTAACTGTGTGGCAAGGTGGGCAACTTACTAACTTGGGCAAGTTACCACCCAAAGCCTTCGTTTCTCCATCTGTAAAGTGGTGCTGATTATTAGCATCTACTTCAGAGGGTTGTTATAAGAATTCAATGAGTTAATGAAGATAAAGCATGTAGTGCCATGTTGCCACATGGGAAGTGCTCAGGGAATGTTAATTATTGTTGCTATAGCTGTTGTTGGTGATAATATCCACACACCTGGGATAAAATTGGCCATCCTTGATCACAGGATGTTTCTAGATTAGAGCTGGAAGGGTCAGGGTTAACATATAGTCTGGGAGTTGAGGTGATGAATGAAAATGAAGGAATCTAGTGCCTCATCAGTGGTGTCAACATACTGAAGAAACAGGTGAGGGTTTGGACCTAGACTCTAGGAAAAGGAGGCTCTGGGAACAGGACCTCAGCCTGTCTCCAGCACCATTCAGGAAGGAAGGCATGAGCATTTCCGGTCTCTCAAATAGAGAGGCTTTTTCCCTCCAGGCCTCTTCCTTGCTGAGTTCACAGCCTTACAACAGATTCAGCTTCCCAACAATCCTACTACTTGCAAAGAGTGAACTAGACAGCGTATTTACATTTTAGCTGCTGAAAAGAATTATGGGCCCTACTGTAAATAGTCATTTTTCTTTATTCTCCAGCCTTCAATGAATGAAGGCATTACAAATTGGTGCCCAAAGACGAATTGATCCTGGGTAGAATTGTTGGAGCCCAAGGTTGACCCCTAGGGCCTGTACTAGACTGATGAGCCACCTACCACATGCTCACTAGATTCAGCCTCCAAGAGGCCCTGCCTGCTGCCCTCAGTGCCATCTGTGGATGAAATTATTTGATCTGTAATACCTGCATCCAAAGCAGATGCTGACAACACATTTTGCCTTTGCAAACGTCAGTATAATATAAAACTGCCTGCTATCTCTGAAGACTGCATAATACCTTTTTAAAAATAAGGGATTATTTTTACAAGAACCCATACTAACCAGATGAACTGAAAGATGATTTTGATGATTAAGATATAATAAAAGGTCTACCTATTTTGTGTGTCCTGACTTGACCCATTTAATGGATCTCTCTGGTTCAAACATTAAAAAAGTCATGCTGGTCCAGCTGATATGGCTCAATGGTTGAGCGTCAACCCATGCACTGAGAGGTTGCCAGTTTGATTCCCAGTCAGGGCACATGCCCTGCTTGGAGTGTCAGTTCCCAGAGAGGGGCATGTAGGAGGCAGCCTATTGATGTTTATTTCTCATCCATGTTTCAATCTCTCCCTCTCCCTTCCTTTCTCCCTAAAAAAACAAGCAAGCAAGCAAGCAAACAAAACATTTAAAGCGGGGGACAGTGAGACAAGAAAGGGCTTAGTATGGAAGAAGCAACAGGGGAGCCTAGGCTAGTCTGCTTTGTCTCTTTTTTTTTCTTTTTTCTTTTTTTTTTAAATCTTTATTGTTCATATTATTACAGTTGTTCCTCTTTTTCCCCCCCATAGCTCCCCTCCTCCCAGTTCTCCCCCACCCTCTGTTCTTACCCCCCCACTGTCCTCATCCATAAGTATACGATTTTTGTCCAGTCTCTTCCCGCACCCCCAACACCCCTTTTCCCTGAGAATTGTCAGTCCACTCCCTTTCTATGCCCCTGATTCTAGTCACCAGTTTTTTCTGTTCATCAGATTTTTTTATTCACTTGATTTTTAGGTTCACCTGTTGATAGATATGTATTTGTTGTTCATAATTTTTATCTTTACTTTTTCTTCTTCCTCTTCTCAAAGGATACCTTTCAGCATTTCATATAATATTGGTTGGGGGGTGATGAACTCCTTTAGCTTTTTCTTGTCTGTGAAGCTCTTTATCTGACCTTCAATTCTGAATGATAGCTTTGCTGGGTAGAGTAATCTTGGTTGTAGGTTCTTGCTACTCATCATTTTGAATATTTCTTGCCACTCCCTTCTGGCCTGCAAAGTTTCTGTTGAGAAATCAGCTGACAGTTGTATGGGTGCTCCCTTGTAGGTAACTGACTGCTTTTCTCTTGCTGCTTTTAAGATTCTCTCTTTGTCTTTTGCCCTTGGCATTTTAATTATGATGTGTCTTGGTGTGGTCCTCCTTGGATTTCTTTTGTTTGGGATTCTCTGTGCTTCCTGGACTTGTAAGTCTATTTCTTTCACCAGGGAGGGGAAGTTTTCTGTCATTATTTCTTCAAATAGGTTTTCAATATCTTGCTCTTTCTCTTCTTCTGGCACCCCTATAATTCTGATGTTGGTATGCTTGAAGTTGTCCCAGAGGCTCCTTACACTATCTTCATATTTTTGGATTCTTTTTTGCTTTTTGCTTTTCTGGTTGGGTGTTTTTTGCTTCTTCACATTTCAAATCTTTGACTTGATTCTTGCGATCCTCTAATCTGCTTTTGGATCTCTGTATATTATTCTTTATTTCAGTCAGTGTATGCTTAATTTCTAGCTGGTCCTTTTTCATATCCTTGAGGGTCTCACTAAATTTATTGTTGATCTCTATAAAATTCTTGAAAAACCTTATAACCGTGGTTTTGAACTCTATATCCAGTCATTTGCTTTCCTCCATTTCTGTCATTTGTGACCTGTTTCTTTATCTCTGCATTTTGGCTGCTTCCCTGCATTGATAGGGTGGCTTTCTATGCTAGGTGTCCTATAGGGCCGAGTGGCTCAGCCTCCCCAATTACCTGAGGTGGATACTCTTGGTGCACCGCTTTGTAGGCTTTGTGCACAGTCTTGTTGTAGCTAAGTCTTCATTGTTGTTGGTATCACGGGGAGGAATTGACCTCCAGGCCACTTAGCTATGAGAATCAGCTGTGTCTATGGTGGGAAAACTTCTGTATTGGAGACACCCTTATGGGGCAAGACTTGCTTCAGTGGGGCTTTGGTGATCATTGAGTCTGCCCCCTGAGTATGTCCCTTATGGATCTGAGGAGTTGTAATCTGGGTGGTCCCGCTCTGACCGCTGGGTACACTGGTTCTTGGATCTCTAAGGAGATGCTATTTTAGCTTCTGCCTGAGGCTTCCCAGCCTTTTATATGCAAAAGCTTCTGCGTGCAGCTTGGGTCAGGTGGGGTCTCAGGGAATCAACAGGGCAGATCAAACAGCTATGGCTGATTCTCAGCCCTGCCCTAAGAGGCACAGGGTCTCAGTGTCCCTCGGCACCACTGGGAGAAAGCTGCTCTGGGGTTCCTCCTGGTGCCAGACAGTCCAGCTTCTCCCAGTATGAGTCTGGCTCCCCAGAAACTAGCCCGGAACTGGAGTTCAGTGCCGACGGGAGCTTGTGACTCCCTCCAGATTGAAAAAGACAACTGTGTCCCAGTTGCCAGCCCTTTCGGTGAGCCCTTTCCTCGCGCCTCCGTACCTCTGCACTTTACTTCTGCACCTCCTCTGAGTCTCAGTCTCTTTCTAGTTGTAGAATTTCCACTCAGCCAGCCTTCCTGTGGGTCTGGGTGGTGTCCGTTTTTTCTTTTTGTTGTGGTTTTGAAATGGTTATGCAAGGCAGCAATTCCAGGTCTTTACCTATGCCGCCATCTTGGTTTCTCTCTGTTTTTTCTCTTTAAAAAATGTTTTAGGAGCCCTAACTGGTTTGGCTCAGTGGATAGAGCATCGGCCTGTGGACTATAGGGTCCCAGGTTCGATTCCGGTCAAGGGTATGTACCTTGGTTGTGGGCACATCCCTAGTGGGAAGTGTGCAGGAGGCAGCTGATCAATATTTCTCTTTCATTGATGTTTCTAACTCTCCATCTCTCTCCCTTCCTCTCTGTAAAAAAATCAATAAAATATATATTTTAAAAATGTACTTAAAAAAATGTTACAGGAAAGTCCTAGCTGGTTTGGCTCAGTGGATAGAGCATTGGCCTACAAACTGAAGGGTCCCAGGTTTGATTCCAGTCAAGGGCACATGCTTAGGTTGTGGGCTTGATTCCCAGTAGGGGGCATGTGGGAGGCGGCTGTTTGGTGATTCTCTCTCATCATTGATGTTTCTATCTCTCTCTCCCTCTCTCTTCCTCTATGAAATTAACAAAAAATATTTTTTAAATGTAATAGGAAGGAAGTGAGCCAAAGTGGGGCTATTTTAGCTCATTGGGAAGTCAGAGGAAAGGGAGTTAGCCCGGGATGAGCTGCTGCTGCCCATTGCTCCCCTGGGTGCAAGTCTCGTGGGGACCCTTAGAGTTTAGGAGATGCATGCCTGTGGGGAAGAAGAGAGGGAAGGCAATGTGCGTGCTCTCCCCAGAAGGAGAGCACACCCAAGTCCTGTTTTCTTAAAACTCAATAAATCCCATCTTCAGTAGACTGCTCATGCCCATTTGTTTTCCTCCTGCATGAGTTAGCTGAGTCCCTAAAATATCAGGCATTGAAAAGAAGACACCAGATGAATCACAAAAGAATAAGAGCTGAACAAGAAGCAGGTGCCAGCAAGTGGAAAGTCACAGGGGAGTCTCAGCACTGGCAGAAGTTCTCCAGACCTCTCCTGGCAGCCTGCAAACTGAAGGCCAGCCCATATCTGCCACCGAGTCATCCTTCTCCAAGAACACCAGGCAGCAGCTCCTGAGATTATGTTCTCTCAAGTGTGTGTTTCCTCAAGATATTTATTGATTAGACAAATTCAGGTGTATGCATTCACTGCTTCTAGAAGTAGACTTCTGGGGCCGTGGACGTTTCAGAGGTGAGGAATGAGCACGCTGGCCAAAGGAGAGGGTGCCCCTGGGACACAGAAGGCCTGAGTTCACTTCCTTGGAGTTACTGCACCTTTTCTGGGTGCCATCATTGGCATATTGGCAAAACAGGACCGTTTTTAGCATCTGGCCAAATTACAGGTAATACAGCTTTGCTTTTGGACATGTACTTTTATATCATTGAGCAGCAAGCTTATCAAGTCAGAGACATCCTCTGGGATACTATCAGGAAGGACAGTGAACCATCATTACCATCATCATCATTATCATTAGCAGCAATCCTTCCCAGACTTGCAAAATTAATTAGCGGGGTTACCCTTAGATAACCTGAGAACACTGAGAAAATATCCGAATGCTCCGTGCTCCCAAATAAGTCCCCAGAAGTCTGCAGTGTTGTCTCTCTTCCCTTAAACTGTCTCTCTTTCCTATGAAAATGCAAATAGTCTGAGGTAAGTTACACATTGTGTCAATACTAACTTAGAATGAATGGTCTTACCAAATCCTTCTGGGGAGCTGGAACACATGGTAGCTTTGACAGGTAGAGGCATGGTGGGAAGCACTGTGCTGAGGGCCAGGGGTGTCTGCACTAGACGAACTTCCCACAGGGCTGGAGCCTTGGCCAGGCGAGCCCTTTAATGTGAGGGCTGGAGAGAAAGCGAGGTGCCCTTTAAGAATAACACCAACATTGCTCTCTCTGTGTCCATACATCAGCCTGTAATAGATCAAACCAGAAATACACACCTGGGAGAAGTAACAAGGCTGCCGGGCCTGTTGCCCTCATAACCAACAGTGTGCTAGTTACTGAACAACCAGTTTTTTGGGGGGAGTTTGAGAGGGGAGAGTAAATAAACCCAAATTTGTGGTGTTTGCCAATTTCTCTAGTATAAATACTCCCATCACAGCCGATTTCAGGCTGCCAGTGTGACATCACTGCATACAACTTGCGCTCCTGATCACACAACCTCCTAATCCCATTGAGTGCAGTAAGATTTATATAGAAAGCATGTTTCCAGCAGAAAAGGAGGTGGGTGATCAGCCGTGGCATGGCAGAGGAATAAAAATCAGTGAGACAGACACTGACTATGCCCATACGAATACCACCCAGGAGAGAGGAAGGCTTGGCAACTTGAACTATGAATATTTCCAATTTTAAAGGTTACATCACATGCACTGTAAAAGGATTGTATCAGATTAGTTTTAGCTCAATGCCATTAAACCTCAACTTACCCAACAACTCTTTTTCTAATCCCATTCTTCTATCCTGAGCTGCCTTCCTATGTTGGTTTATCTCCATGAACACATACACTGAGTGGACAGATTATTATGACCACCTGATGTTTGTAGGCAAATTAGCTATAATTTCACGCTGAAGTTGCTAGAGGGCCAGACCATTATAAATAGAGAAGCAGGTTGTTTACCATGACAGTACAAGTGACTTTTTTCTGAAAATATGAATAAACGATGAAATTTAACAGCCTTTGAATGTGGAGTATATATTATTATGAGTGGTCAGATTATTATGACCACCCCATCAGTACTTGGTTGGGCCACCGTTTGCCTTCAATATTGCGGCGATTCTTCTTGGCATTGACTCCACGAGATGTTGAAAGGTGATGCGAGGAATCTGACACCATGCCTGCTGGATAGCACTGTCCAGTTCTGTGAGATTTGATGGTTGTGGAACCAGCTGCCTGATGGCTTTTTTAACTTCGTCCCATAAATGCTCAACTGGATTGAGATCTGGTGATTGTGGGGCCACCTAAGCAAGGTAAAGTCTCCCTCATGTTCTTGAAACCACTCCTGCACAATACGAGCACCGTGGCATGGCGCATTGTCTTGTTGGAAGCCATCTCCACTGGGATACGCCATCAACATGATAGGATGAACTTGATCAGCAACGATACTCAGGTATGTTGTGCTATTCAGACGTTGTTCCAGATGAATTAAAGGGCCCAAATCATGCCAGGAAAACATGCCCCAAACCATAACACTGCCCCCATCAGCCTGAAGGGCTGTACTCATGCATGTGGGGCACATGCTTTCATGCTGTTTCCGCCAAATTCTCACTCTGCCATCTGCATGATGCAACTGGAAACGTGATTCATCAGACCACATGACTTTTTTCCAAAAAAAAGTCATTGCTCAACTGTCCAATCCTTGTGTTCCTGTGCGAATTGGAGATGTTTTATCTTGGTAACTGCAGACAGCAAAGGTGTTCGAACAGGCCTTCAGCTTCCATATCCCATACAATGCAGTGTATGGCTAATTTGCTTACAAACGTTAGGTGATCATAATAATCTGGCCACTCAGTGTATATGTATATCCCACATTCAAAGGCTGTTAAATCACATTGTTTACCCATATCTTCAGAAAAAAAATCACTTCTACTGTTGTGGTAAATAACTTGCTTCCCTATTTATAATGGTCTGGCCCTCTAGCAACTTCAGCGTGAAATTATAGCTAATTTGCCTACAAACGTCAGATGGTCATAATAATCTGGCCACTCAGTGTATATTTCAGACCTGCTTGACAAAGCTTTACCACAACAAGTTTTAACAAAGTAACTTTCTATTATGTTTTGGTTTCCCATGTAGCTTAAGAACATAATGTATTAAGATACCAATAGAAGTGTTTCAGGCTATACATCATTTCTATTTTTCAGTGTGAATTAATTAAACATCACTATGGTGTCGCCTTTAACCTCTCAGGTGTCCTTTTTTCTAGAGCGCATAACTTCTGGAAGCTCATTGGAGCCCACATCCATGCTTTCAAATCTGAGAAAATATCTCAGATTGTGATGTCAAATCAACACAGAGAATTCTGCACATCCCTGGCTAACGTCCCCTGAAAATTCCCACAACCAAGTTTCTCTTCTCCCAAGACTCATTTCTTAGCCATGTAACCTCTTTGAATCAAATCTCATGAGGAGGTGTTGGAAATTGATGAAAACTCATCAACCGCCATGGCATTTCAAGATGGCAACCTGTATTTGTCAGGATTCCTTTGGTTGCACACATCAGAAAACCATTTCAAGCTAGCCTAGTCCCAAACTTGCTAGCTCCTATAATCTAAGGTTGGCAAGGGCTTATTGATCTCAGGGACTCACATGATGACAGGATTCTGTCACATTCTCTGTGTTGTCGTCATTCTCCCCTAGCATCGATGGTTGTTCTTCATACAGCAAGGAGCATGGCCACTGACAGTTCTGGGGACTTACCCTATGGCCTCATATCCAAAGAGGGAGGGAAGCTTCTTTGTTAGCTCTGGCTAGGACAATCCCCAGGAAGTATTCCTTTTCAGTTGAGTATATCCCACATTGGACCAACCGCTGAGGCCAGGGAGCTATGATAGCATGATTGACCTAGTCTGGGTCCCGGCCCCATGTGATGGTGGTGTTAGATGTCATAAGAAAAATTGCAAGGCACAAAATCACCCTTAGACGGTTGTGGCCATCAGGCTGCTGCTGACAGCATTACAACATCAGGTATGGGGACAGAGGAGCTGATATTTCAGCAGAGGGAGTTCAAGGTAACCTGCTCCAATGGTTCCCTTACAGGGTCACAGCTCGGCTTACGACATATGATGATGCTATTTATAAATATAAGGTGCCATATGATTAATGAAGCCCTGTCACATTTATCAGTGGGCTATATCTGAACCACAGATATTTTGCTTTTTGACTTCTCTTAAAAATAGGCCTTATACTCTCTGTGTTCTTGTGGGGTGGATGTTTGCAGGAGAACCTTGTTGCTTCCTGCAGGAGTGGTGGTGGGAATGTGGACATGGTGCTGTGTGTGACCCCTGCAGGTCACAATGGACAGCAAAAGCTTAAAGGCAGGTGGGAAGGGGGGTGGCTCAGGTGGGGGTGAGCTTCGGCTCAGGGAGGGCATGCAGTGCTCTTAATGAAAGAGAGAGGTGGGTCTGGCTGATGTGGCTCAGTGGTTGAGTATTGATCCATGAACCAGGAGGTCACTGGTTCAATTCTGGTCAGGGCATATGCCTAGGTTGCAGGCTTGATCCCTAGAGAGGGTGTGCAGGAGGCAGCTGATCAAAGAGTCTCTCTCATCATTGATGTTATTATCCTCCTCTCTGAAATCAATAAAAATATATATTTAAAAAAATTAAATTAAAAATAGAGATGGGCAGCAACAGGATGGTATTGCAGGGCAGCACCAAGGGCAGCGACATGCAGCACACGTGCTGTGGTTCCATGGGAAAACTCAGCAGCAGCTGTGCCAGGGCGAGTTTGCCATGTTCAAGTGCATTCCCATGGTTGAGAGCAACTTCATCCAGATCAGCAAAAGAGGAGTGATCAGTGCGCACAACAGTGTGCAGATGGTCACTGGGCATCACAGAGAACAGCCCCAAACTCATAGTACCTGATGTCTGGCTGTTGGCATGACACCCCGGGAAGGGATTTCAAGTCAGCGAGGAGCTTGTAGCTATACTGGCTGCTTCCTTTGAAGCTTGCCAAGTCCATCTGCAGTCATGAGAAAAAACAGCTTCACTTGAAGCTTGCGGCACTGGCCATTCCTTTTATCTACAATTATCCCCCCTTCTGAGCAAAAGACGATGTGTTTGCACACTGGGAGGGCCTGGTGTTCTTGAGACTGCCAGTCAAGGCTTACAGCAGTACCTGAGCCGTACCAGCTTGGGAGGTGATGGACGGACCTGTGTTGGAGGCTGAGGACAGGAAGAGCCCAGCGAGGGGCCCAAAGGCCTCGGAAGAGCAACTGAAGGCTCTCGGGCTGCTCTCCTGGGCTGCCTGGGGAAACATCGCCCGGAGAAGGGCTCAGGCCAGATGAGCCACTATGTGGAGGCCTTACCACACAGAGGAGGCCTCAATGTGTCTGAATATCCGAGGTCCCTTAGACATCAGCTCCTCTGTCCCCATACCTGATGTTGTAATGCTGTCAGCAGCAGCCTGATGGCCACAACCGTCTAAGGGTGATTTTGTGCCTTGCAATTTTCCTTGCTCTATCAGTAACCCAATCTCTCTCGTTCCCTTCAACCTTGAGGCCCATTTAGCCAAGGTCCAGAAACTGTCTATTTAGTTTTCTGGTGCATCGGTCTACAGAGATAAAATTGAGTCAGATGAAGAACCTATTCTCAAGGAGCTCACTGTCAAGTTGACTTTCTGATCCATCAGCTCATCACGTGGCCTTGTTTGCTCACACAGTCCCAGAATACTGTGACCCTGGAAAATTATTGACTTATCACCAGTTATTGTTGTATTGTGAAGAACGAGAAGATGGGTGAAAAGTGCTTAGCCCATTGCTGGGCACAGAGAGATCACTTCTGTTATGCATTAGAGTTGTGAGCCATCCTGCCTGCTTCCTGACTCCCCCGCCAGGCTGCTGGGAGGAGAGGGTGATGCTGTACAAATGCTCACATGCCACAGACCTTTGAGCCATGTTCCTGCCCAGGGAAGTGTTGGCTCTACTCTACCCAGGGCTTCACCTCCAAGCCGTTGGGCTGGACAAGAGAAGGTGATGTGATCACTCACACGCATCTGTCTCCAGCACATTTACATGAGGAATGAGTCTCAGAATTACTCACTGTGAGAAGTTATTCTGTTTAGGCATTTCTCCAAATGCTAACACTATGTAAGGGCATGACATTGCTTTTATTTTTTTTAAAGAAGGATGAGTAAAAATCAATGTTAGGTGGTTGACTTGAACTAAGTCAGTGAAAAGGGCAAAAAAAGGAATCAACTGATCAATAATGAGAAACTATGTCCATCCACCCCCAATGGGGGAGGAAGTGTTTTGAATGTAACAAAAAGGCAGCCAGTCAGTAAAGAAACTCCAGGATCTATTTTGACTTTTTTAAAAGTATGTTTTTTATTGATTTTTTTTTTTTTAAGAGCAAAAGGAAGAGAGAGGGATAGAGAGATAGAAACATCAATGAGAGAGGAACATAGATCGGCTGCCTCCTGCACGCTCCTGGTGATTTAGCCAGCAACCTGGGCATGTGCCCTGACCGCTTGGTTCACGGGTCGATGCTCAACCACTGAGCAACACTGGCTGGGCTGATTTATTTAAATTACTGAAAAATGTAAGCAGATCTTATCCCTGAAAACCATTTTATTCCTACCATTCATCACACAAATATTCTTTCCCTTAAGTGAGTATCTTAGTCAAAGAGTTTATTCCTCTGTCCCAAGAGTAGACAAGTGCTCCCCAACTCCCCCAAGAAGAGGCCCCGTTGTCTCTGAAGTCCCTGGAACCGTTCCTCCCTCTGCCAATTGGAAAGCTCTGCCTTTCCCCAGCAATGTTTCTGTTTCTTCCGACTTCCTGTATTTTCCTCCAGAGGAAAGTCTGGGTGAATTTGTACAGCCCTCTCCTTACAGATGATTAAACAGAGTCTCTCCCCTTTCCCATTGTATGAATACCTTGTAGCAATACAAATACGATAAATTTCTAAATAAAAGATTCCTTAACTGTGTTTTATATAAACTACAATTGCAGTCATGCAGAGAAACAATACAAACGAATAAGTGATCACATTTTCAAACAGGGAGGAAGAGAATGAGGAGGAAGGATCTGACTTATGGTTAAAGGCACACATCAGGCAATGAAGCAAACTTTGGTCCCTTCACGCAAATTGCTCCTGCCCCCAATACCTGTGGGGAAGGGCCCTTGCTCTTCAGCAGGAGTGAGGCTGGTGCTCTCTCTGGTGGATCATCCTGTCCTTCTGTTTCTCACGAGTAGAAGTCAAGAGCTTTCTCAAATGTGACACAGAACTGATGTTTACCATTTAAAATAAAAAATTTTTTTTCCTTATCTAATTTTGTTTATTATTTATCTTAAACTCTGTTGACATTGTATTTTTCTCTAGCTTTTTTTTCTTTTCTCATTAAAACTTAAAAGTTGTCCAAAGTTTTTCTCCTTTATTGATTAAGATATTACAAATGTGTCTTTATTCCCCCGATGTCCCCTCATCCCCCCACTCCTCCCCTCACCTTCACCCCCTGTTGTCCACATCCATCGCTTAGGCTTATATGCATGCATACAAGTCCTTTGGTTGATCTCTCCCCCACACCCTCATACTCCCCTACCTTTCCTCTGAGTTTTGAGCATCTGATCGATGCTTCTCTGTCTCTACATCAGTTTTTGTTCATTGGTTTATGTTGTTCATTATATTCCACAAATGAGTGAGAGCATGTGATATTTATCTTTCTCTGACTGACTTATTTCACTGAACATAATGCTCTTCCCTCCCCCCTCCTCAGCTTTGTGTGAAGCTCCTGGTGTACGAAACATCTCTAAAGGTAATCTTCAGAAGCCATAAAGCGGCTATGTGTAGAAACCAGGGACGGCTCATCAATTGGCTCCTGTACGACTTGGCTGTAGTGAACTCAAAGTGAATGCTTATGGGGTTTTCAAAACCTGGTTTCACCCACTCATTAAAAACCGAGCCTATGAAAAACACAGGGCAGCGTGTGAAGCTTGGGGAAGCGAATGCTGGTCATTTTCTCTGCTACCATTGTTTGCAACAATCTGGAATTAAAGGCATCTTTGTCATTTTTTTTTTTTTGAACCCACACATAACGGGATGCATTTTTCAGTTGTTGTTTTATTCTTTTGGTTGCTCTAGGAGCTGGGGCCCCAGTGATGAATATGACCCAGCTGCTGCCCTCAAAGGGCCTGCAGGCTGCGGTTCCAGTGCCAGGTGAAGCCCACCTTCTTGGACCAGGTCAATTTGAGCAGAGATGGATGGGTAAGTGGATGTGCAGATAGCTGGCTGCAGGATGTGGAGCGAGAAGGAAAAGAACCCAAGGACTGCCACTCAAAATACAAGTCGGTACACAGAAAATACATACCAGAGTTGGCCAACAGTGTAATTTCCCCCATTCGACGTGGGGAAAACGTGTCCCTCCCCTCGGAAGGTATTACGTTGTGCAGAAACCATCCCTGTGTTTGCCTGGGCACTGGATGGCATTGTAGTCATCTCTGTCAGCATTTCCATTTACTACACTTCCTGGCACAGAGCAGGGTTAATAAATAATTGTTGGATTAAACAAACATTCAAGAAGGAATTCCGCTCTGGGTAGAAGTGGAGCTAGGAGAATTCCAAGATATAGAGAGCCTGACATGGGACGAGAGCCTGGCATGTGATGCCTGTGTAGTATTGGGGTGATTTGTCTCCAGGTTTTATCTCCCCATATAATTAGTGCATCCTTTTCTGCAAATGTAGTAATACTTACCGAGGACTATGTCAGTCAATTTGCATGCACTATCTAATCTAATGTTCACAATGACCCCAGGAGGCAGTGTTTTGGTTTCTATTGCTGCATGACTACCATTGGCTGAGCTGCTTCAGTGGCCCAGGGAGTTACACACTATATATAATATTTTTCCCCAAATGAAAAGTGAAACTTAGAGAGGTTAAATAACTTGCTCAAAGTCACTCAACCACTACATGCCAGAGCCAGGATTTTACCACAGATACGTCTCAGTCCACTTTCCAGGCTGCTCCATGCTGAAGGTCAGGCTCAGGAAGCAGACTCTGGGATGAGACTGACATGAAGGAAGTTATAGAAGAGGGTTCAGTGGCACCACCTGGGAGTGGGGGGGGGGGGGGGGGGAGTGAAAGACACAGCAGTAGGCAAAGCAGAGGGTGGGCTATGATACAGTCAGAATAAAGAGCTCAGCAGGCCCATGAGAGCTTTGAAGCTGGGGCAGCCCTTCAGAGTTGTCCTGAATAGGAGAAGGGGTCTGGATCTTTATTACCAAAGCCCTGCGCCCCAGCAGGCATCACAGGAAATAGCTGCCATATAAACAAATGGATCAAGCAATCCATCCCGATGGAAGTGTTAAGGGAGGCAGCATTGCAGGGGGAGGGACCGCTGCTGTGCAAAGGCAGCCAGTCTCCCTCTGGCCCAGGAAGGGCTTTCCTGAAGAATGCTAGACTATGAGGGGCCCAACTCCAGGCAGTCTTCAGGAGAAGCTCGAACAAAGAGCTAGATGAACACTGTGAGTCCGCACTATGACCTGCCCAAGCTCAGGCTGGTACATTTTTAATGTTGTTGAGTTTAGGCATGGCCTCAAGTAGAATCAGCTTACAGTATTGAATTTATTTGCTCTAGAATTCTAAAGCGTGATCACCCACCCAGTGAGGAGTTCCTTAAAGTAAGTAATTCAAGAGCTACTCACTCAAAGAGGCCAGTGGTGTGTGTTATTAGCCAAAAGATGTTAAGAGCCAATCAATCATCACAACAGTCATCTTCAAGGGGTGATGTCCAAAGAGGGAGGAATGAATCAAGGAACCACAAATTTCCCACACCCATTCCCCAGGTCTGGGCCTGATCCAGCCTCAACTCCAGTCTCTGTGGAGAACAGGAGGAAGGAGAAGCAGGGAGAACTGGAAATCCACAAGAAAGAGGAAAGGATGAGATGATTTAAGGAAAATAGGACTAATGAATTGAATATGTTTATCTCATTTAATCCTTATCAAAAACCTATAAATTACTCCAATTATAAGGTTTTCAGATGATGAAACTGAGATTCAAAAGGACTAATTGAGATACCATGACGATGGGAAGAAACAGGGGAGGGAAGAAGAAAGGAGTGAAGGGAGAAAGGAGGAGACTAGAGTTGGGTACATTTATCAGAAAAGGGGACATTTTAAAAATTGATTTTGAGAGGGAGCAGGGGAGAGAGATAAAAGATGAGAGAGAGAGAGAGAGAGAGAGAGAGAGAGAGAGAGAGAGAGAAGAGAAGAGAAGAGAAGAGAAGAGACAGAAGCATCGATTTGTTGTTCCACTTATTTATGCATTCATTGGTTGCTCCTTGTGTGTGTCCTGAGTGGGGATCGAACTCATAACCTTGGCATATCAGAATGATACTCTAGCCAACTGATCTACCTGGTCAGGGCCGAGGGGACAATTTTTTAAATGTCACTAAAACATTCATGCGGACAGAATACCATGCTTCCTCCACCTGCACCCAAACTGAGAAACCAAAAGGCAAATCAGTCCCTGAACCCTTCGTCCTCATTCTGCCTCCCTTTCTCCTGTCTAAATATCTCCTGATTCTGCTGCAGGTGCCCAAGAACCTTTGATGGACTGTCTTTCCAGAGGTATTGACATGTGATGACAGGAATCACTTTTCACTTTATTTCTAATACAATTTTCAACAAGAAATGAACACGTACTGAGTACTTCTTATGAGTCAGGAACTTTCAAATAAGTTATTTCATTTACTCTTCACAACAACCCTGTAAAGATAAATAGTGATTCTTCTGTTTATGGAGGGTGAATCTGAAGTTCAGAGAGGTTGAGTAACAGCTGGTGTAAGAACCAGGATTCTAAGCGAGGCTGCAGCCCACACTTTTCACCTGACCCTCCTGCCTCAAGGTCACTCGGGTCTGAGAGTGGTATGTCTAGTGCCCTGGCGTTGCCTTTGGTTGATCCAAACATTCAGGGTCCATCGGGGCTTGTGAATTTTGCATGGAACAGTCACCCCAGTCCTGGGCATTTTATTTTTGTTTAATTAACTCAATTTGTTTGATGATTCTTGGTACCTATATAGCATACAGGCCTCCCTCAAATAAATTAAACTTTCCACCTGTACTGAGTCTTTGGCAGGAAGAAGTGGTCACAGCCAATGCAAATAGAGGAAGAATGCAAGAAAGGGGCGGGGGAGAGACTTTTGTAATGTATGGAGCTGTGAGTACAAAGGTCTAATTTTGCCTCCCCACCCCCTAAATAACCAGAACCCCCAAGGAGTCATTCAGTCTGTACTTTTGGTCTGTGGTCCCATAGGGACCCACAGCTTGTGCACTTGGCAATCATCCTTGGTCTGGGACTGGCTCTAGCCTGTATGGACAACTATGGATGGTGTGTGTGTGTGTGCGTGTGTGTAGGGTAGAGAGGTGGGTACAAAGGGGCTTTGTTTGGGAAGGGCTGGATGGCAGGCGCTGCCTGGGCTGCTGGCCTGGCAGTGGGCAGTCTGCTCCCCGCCGCCCCCCCCTCCCCCAGGGGAACTCCTCCAGCCCAGACCACCGCGGCCAACCCCCAACAATAGTTTTGTGAAAAGTCAGGCAGGGATGCGGAACGTGGCAGGGGCCTTTATCTTCCCCTGGACAGGTAGGGGAGAAAGCCGCGCCTCCTCGTGGGCTGGATTGCGCCTGCCTTGCTGGTGGGGTGGTTGCACCCAGTCCCGAGGTCCCTAGGGAGGCGGCCAGGTGAATGTGCTGCCCCAGGGTCTCAGCGGCTGCTGCGCTTAGCTGATTCCTCCCGCGCAGAAAGGAGGTGCTGATGCCTGAAGCATAGCCGCCCCCCAGCCCGGACGCACAGCCCCACCCCCCAGGACGCACAGGACCCCGCAGCCCGGACGCACAGGCCCTCCCACGAGGACACACAAGGACCCCCAGCAGGGTTATACACTTGACCCCCCTCCTACCCTCTTCGGACCCTGGAGACTGAGCTGGGGTTCAGTCCTAAAACCTGGCGATCCTGCAGGAAAAAAAAGTCTATACATTGTGCCTATTCACAGGGCAACCCGCACCTCCTTCCACAACGCCCAGCCCCACGAGGGCGCGGCGGGAGATTCTCCCCAGGAGCCGGGCCGCTGGTGCGGGAGGGCTCTGCCTGCGGATGTCGCTGCCTCGGCGGCCCTCCTCTAGGCGCGGGGTCCTCCCTGCCTCGTGCTGGGAAGGAAGCCCCGACGCCTCCCTGGAAAGGGCGCCATCCTCTTTCCGGGTCCCCACTCTCCCTGCGCCTCCCGGAACCCCCGGGAGAACCCCGTGCGCCCTGATCCCGCCCTGGGAAGGGCGGCTGCCCCGCGGAGGCCGGCGCTGGGCTCGGTCCCGACGCCTCTCGCCCTCTCGGGTCCCCACCGGGAATGGGCGCCTGCGACCCCGGAGGTCTCGCCCCGCCCGGCTGGGAAGGGCTGGGCGGTGCCAACCAGGGAGGGTCATTCATTAATTTACACCGAGAAGAGGCCGCGGCGTCCACACCTGGGCGTCCACCTGGGGGTGCGGCTTGCCCCTGGAGTCAAGCCAGGGGAGGCCGGAGCAGGCGCAGGTGCCGGGAGACCGTGAACTCGGAGCGCGGAGGCCGGTGAATGGACCGTACGGTGGCGTCAGGCTCACCCATCTCAGCGGGACCAGATTCTTCCGTGAGCCCAAGAGGCCCAGCCTTACCGAGACCCGTGGCCCCCCTTTTGGTGATGCCCCGCCTCTAAGATGTTACAGTGGAGTCGAGCCGTTCTTTGCACAAACGTCTCCGCGCTCGTCCGCCGTGAGCTGATGTTACAGGTTCACCGGCAGAGGGCAGCCTCTTTCCAGGTTCTCCCGCGCTGTCTCCTCTGCCTGCCTGCCTGCCCGCCTGCCTGCCTGGGAGGTGGGACTTGGTCCTCCCGTTTACCGCCCTTTCCTCCCGGTGGTGCGCTCTCCTCCTCCTCTCCTGCTGGCTTCGGGCGTCCTCCGGTGGATCTAGTAGGTCTGGCCTCGCCCTCCCTGCAGGGAGGCTTAGGGGAGAGGGTCCCAGCCCGTCTTGTCTATAGCAGAGCCGGTTTGAACTGGCTGTGCCCAGGTGACTTGTCTTTTTATTCTTCAGGCCCTGGAAGCAGGATGTGGGGTGTGTGTGTGTGCAAGGGCACAAGGGGTGGGGAGTAGGTTGGGGGAGAGAGAGAGAGAGAGAGAGAGAGAGAGAGAGAGAGAGAGAGAGAGG
>PVJC01026641.1:0-23907 GCA_004026665.1 Murina feae
TGATATTTGACCCATAAATACATTAGAATATTACTTCCCAAATAAAAGAATGTTTTCCTACACAATCACACTGCCATTATCACACCTTACAAAATTTAACATTCCTGTTAAATTTTTGTCATCAAAATAATTTGTCTTTCTCTCATACCATTCTTTCATTTTTCAGACCCTGCCCCCCCCCCCTTTTTTTGGCTTATCTGGAACAAAAAAAAAGACAACCATCTCATTAATTGTAGTTGACTCTCCTAGGATACAGAGGCAGAAAGCCTGTTGATTGAGACATTTTTTAATCTTGAGGGTTTAGCAAAGCCTTGTTAGGATTAAAACATTGCGAGGGAATCTCAGGTTGTTGCTCTAAGATACCTTAGAGAAATATGTGAAGGACTGAGATCATGGGATGGGGATGGGGTGTCTGCTTAAAGGTGAACACAAAGCAAAGGGCAAAACTGATGCAGTTGGAGTTTTTAAAAGAATATGGACACTCAAGCCTGGAAGCCAGGTAGACAGTCCTCCCCACCTGTAAGGAGCTGATGCCTTTTCCCTTGAACCAGATTCGTCTAATCCAGCTACCTGGGGAATAAACTATATTACATTATTTTTTTTTTTTTTTGCCAATTCAGATTTTATTTCCTTATTCTTTGAATTTTAGGGAATGAAGTACTGTGGTGTCCTGAATTTTTTGATAAGCCTTGAGCTATTTAAAATACTTTTTACTCTAAGTCTTTGGAAAGTATATTAGTCTAAAATGATAAATTAGAAAATATATCTGCAGCACATGAAATGGAATAGGTCTGAAGAGGTTGCATAGAAAAAATACACACATGGCTTATATGAAAAGATGCTTGATCTTGCATATAATTAATGACAGGCATGATAAAACAGCTAGAAGATAAATTTTACACCCCCAAAAAACTGGTAAAGCTTTTTAAGTTTGATAATAGAGGCCTTTTATTACTATTTGAACACATGTAGCTAGTATAATTTCTTGGAAGACAATATGATATCCTCTAATAAAAGAGTAATATGCAAATTGGTATCACTGCTACACCTAAGCTACGCCCACCAGCCAATCAGAGCAACTGTATGCAAATCAATCCAGCCAAGATGGTGGCCAGCATACACAGAGCTGGAACAAGCAGGAGGCTTGCCCTGGTGATGGAGGAAGCTAAGGTTCCCTCCTGCCTTGGCCGGCTGTGGCCTCCACTCAAGGCAACAAAGTTTCAATTATAAAAGATAAATAAACCTCAGAAACCTGCTTCCAGCCAGCCTCACTACAAACAGCCATCAGCCCCTCACCCAGGCTGGCCAAGCACCCCAGTGGGACCCCCACCCTGATCTAGGACACCCTTCAGGGCAAACCAGCTGGCCTCTACCTGTGCACCAGGCCTCTGTCCTATACAATAAAAGGGTAATATGTAAATTGACCCTAACAGCAGAACCACTGGGAATGACTGATTGGTCACTATGACACACACTGACCACCAGGGGGCAGATGCTCAATGCAGGAGCTGCCCCTGGTGGTCAGTGCTCTCCCACAGGGGGAGCTCTGCTCAGCCACAAGCCAGGCTGATGGCTGCCAGTACAGCAGTGGTGATGGGAGCCTCTCTCACCTCCTCAGTAGTGCTAAGGATGTCTGACTGCAGGTTAGGCCTGCTCCCCGCTGGCAAGTAGACATCACCCGAGGGCCCCCGGGCTGCCAGAGGGATGTCTGACTGCCAGCTTAGGCCTGATCCCCCCAGGAGCAGGCCTAAGCCAGCAGGTGGACATCTCCCGAGGGGTCCAGATTGCAAGAGGGCACAGGCCGGGCTAAGGGACCCCCCCCCCCCCGTGCACAAATTTTTGTGCACTAGGCCCCTAGTTAAAATATAAAATTCCTATCTACATTAACTCAGCACACCTCAGAGTCAGTATTTATGCTAAAGATATATTTTCTTGTGTACAAGTGGGGCAGTAAGACTGATAGCTAGAGCAATTTGATGGGTACCATGTGGCAATCAGTGTGTGGAGTGGAAGTTTCACCTCATTCACCTTCCCACGACCCTAACAGCAAAAGACAAATAATTTACATGTCCACCAAAGTAGAATTAGTGAAGTTGTACATCTATCCACACAAAGTAATATGATGTGTACATTAAAATGGAGGAGGTAGATCTATATAGGAGATACAATCTTCAAAATACCTTATCGTAACTGAAAAGCAAGGTCCAGGAGTTTTGTATGTTCAATTGTGTGTGTGTGTGTGTGTGTGTGTGTGTGTGTACTTAAGCAAAGAAACTGGGCAAGTAGCTATTGCTAAGAGGCTGTTTTGGGGAGGGTGTCTGAGATGGAAGGGAAACTCACTGTTTATTGTATACGCTTTTATACTGTTTTTAAAAAGTATATGCATGTATTATTTTTTCCATTAAACACTAGTTACAATAAATACTTATTTTTGTACTTCCTGCAAAGTATAGTCATAGTAGATAATATTTTGTGGAAGATTTGATAAGCTTTTAACACGTTTGTATCATCCTTTCAAACACAAATTCTCAATAATATTTTGTGGCCTTAACTGGTTTGGCTCAGTGGATAGAGCATTGGCCTTCAGACTGAAGGGTCTGGGGTTCGATTCCGGTCAAGGGCATGTACCTTGGTTGCGGCACATCTCCAGTAGGGCATGTGCAGGAGGCAGCTGATTGATGTTTCTCTCTCATTGATGTTTCCAACTTTCTATCCCTCTCCCTCTCCCTTCCTCTCTGTAAAAAATCAATACAATATATTTTTTAAAAAATAATATTTTGTGGAAGATTTGATAAGTTTTCAGCATGTTAGTATCATCTTTCCAAGCATAGATTCTAAAGTGTTTTATCTGTGTCTGACCTGCCTGCAGAGTGGGCTGAGAGTCCCTGGGTCAGAGGGTCCTGCCTGCCCTTGTGCATGGGGCCTGCGTAAGCACCTTCTCAACAGATGTCTGCTGAATGGGTGAATAAAGTGAATACAAAGTGGGGAAAGAATACTTTCCTTCAGTGTGCTGCCCCCAGGGCACACTCTTGGAAACATTTTAACATAAATTCCTGGTATGACTTTGTCTTATGGATTTGCCTCTGACTCAAGAAAAGGAGAGCAGGGAAAGCAGCTTTGAATGAGGTTCCAGCCAACCAAGCTCTCGCACCACAGAGGCAATGCTTACATGTTTTCACCACATTTATCAACCCAGCAACAAACAAATGAAGACGCATTTTTTAAAATATCCAGAAAAGGTCTCAGTTGGATACTAAATGCTTATTTGAAACCTCTAGAAACACTACCACTCCAGTGTTAGGTTTAATGCATTCATCTGAGCTAGTGGCACAAGCAGCATACGCACGTGGTAAGGGTTGTCCGGGTTGAAGGGGTCCGAGTCCTCCTGCACATTGGGTCTGGTTTTGTTATTCAGTCTTCCAGGGCCTGGGTTGCCCCGTGGTCCACTGTGCGGTCTTCTGGTGGTAGTTGTAACAGTTTGTGTTACCAATTCTCTTCTTTCCCTCTGAGTTTCTGCAAAAATGAATGAATGAATGAATAAAATAAATGCAAATTAATTCCTTTACTTGAATAATTAAGGAAGGTCTGTGCTTATCAGGATGAAAAACAAAAAAGGACACACAGACGCACTTACATACCACTTAAATTTGTACTGATGATTTTTGTAATAAAGCAGGTTTTAGTTTTGAGTTAGTAGTTAAACGTGCAGGTAGCTAAAATTTGATTTTGTAATACTAAGGTAGATATTGTGAGATAGCTGACAAAATCCACCCACAATCCCATTTTCTTTGCCTGCCTCTATAATAGGAGCTAAGAAAGTAAAATACTACTCATTTCCCAAGCCTGCCTGGTAACAAGGAGTGCCCAAACCACACATTTCTGCCAGTGAGACAGGAGCAGAACATGCTAGTGCAGTTCTGGGAAAGCTTTTGCTTTCTTAGTAAAAGGGGGCAGGTATGGCCTCCTATGTCTCGTCTTCCTTTCTTGACTGTAGATGTGATGTCCAGGTTACAGGATGCTGACCTGTGACCAAAAGTGATAGGCACAGGATGATGAGCAGCATGTTATGGGAAGAAAAATGCTAAGGTAGAAAGAGACATGATGACATCACAGAGTAGCTGGTAATGCCAAAAACATCTCCAGACTTCTGGCTACATGAAAAACATCCCACCTATAGTTGCTGAAATCACTGCTGGTCAGGTATTCTGTTACTTACAGCCCTGTGCGTTCATAATGGAGTGACTATACTATATAATAAAGTAGTAATATGCAAATTGACCATCACACCCTCACAAAAGGATGCCTACAACCAGGCCGGTAGGGAGGTTAGTGAGGGACAACCAAACTACTGAACAAGCAGGCTGCATGGGGTGACCAGGCCGGCAGGGGGGGGCAGTTGGGGGCAACCAGGTCAGCAGGTGGGCAGTAAGGGGTGACCAGGCTGGTGGGGGGGGGGCAATTAGGAGCAACCAGGCTGGCAGGGAGGGGGAAGTTGAAGGCGACCTGGCTGGCAGTGGTGGGAAGTTAGGGGTGATCAGGCCAGCATGCAGAGGCAGTGAGGGGTAATCAGGCCAGCAAGAAGGTGGGCAATTAGGAGCCAGTGGTCCAGGATTGTGAGAAGGATGTCCGACTAATGGTTTAGACCTGGGGATTGGGCCTAATCCAGCAGTTGGACATCCCTGAGGGGTCATTGGAGAGGGTGCAGGCTGGGCTGAGGGAATCCCCTCCCCATGCACAAATTTTGTGCACCAGGCTTCTAGGATATGTATAAAATGTTACAGTTTTTAGGGGATTTATTATCTTGGTTGATTCTTACAAGAAATCCTATGGAATAGAAAAAGCAGATACTTTTATACATGAGAGCATGAGGCTCCAAAAACACCAAGTGACTTAGCCAAGGCCACAGAGGAGATGACAGAAATAGGAACTGAAGGTAAACTTCTCTGACTTCCAGTCCAGTGCTCTAGCTCACCACACTGCATCGTGGTGGGCCCTGCAGCATAGCCTACGGCTGCTGAGTAACAACTATGGAAAAGACCACACAGGGTGGACTTTGGTATCTCTCTGAGTCTCAGTTTCTTCATCTGTAAAATGGGGATAATAATAGTATCTACTTGTATCTCACAGGGTTCTGATAGAGTTAATGAACAATTTGAAGGATTTTAGCATAGTTCTTCTCCCAAGGAACTCATATAATACGCATTCAAATGTTAGGTGGTGGTGATTATAGCATGCTGTTATTCATGAAAACTTAGATGTGCTATATAACTGTGGATAGCCTCCTGGTTTCTGAGGCATGATTAAAAAGGCACCAGGGAGACCTGGGTTAAAATCTTCTTTCTTTTAACTTAATGACCTCAGGTGAATTATTTAATCTCTGTGAACCTTAGTTTCTTCCTCTGTAAAATGGGATCATTAGTAGTTATGCAGACAGTTGTTGGTGAAGATTAAATGGGGACAGCATGTAACAGTGCCTGACACACAGCCAAAGCTCAGCAGACATCAGCTGTCACGCTTCTCTCTGACCTTGTTTAGCTACCATTACCAGTGTCTCTGACACTACAGCATGTGACGCTGATGACCTGCCAGCTTCAAGATCCAAGGTTGGGGGTGCTGGACCCCTGGAGTTGGGGGGCTTAGAATTAGGTGATGGGGAGCGAGGCATCCCTTAGAGGAGCTTTTTTTTTTCTTAATTTTATTCTAAAATATGACTGCATTTATGAGAGATTGGAAAAAATCCCACTTAAAATGATTTTTGATTATATTGACACAGTATTATATTAGTTTCAGGTATACAACATAGTGATTCAACATTTACATACCTTACAAAGTGATCACCACAGCAAGTCTTTAACCGTCTGTCACTGTACATAGTTAATACACAAAAATCCCTCATTTTTAATATCTATGATATTCCATCCTATGGTACATCAACACTGACTTAATCCTTTTCAAATCTGGAGGGCATTTCGGTGATTCCTGCTGTTCTAGTGTTGGACGTAATGTATGTGATTCTCATACGGATGCTGTGATTATTGAATACTTACGATGTGGTCATGCTGTTGGGCTGGGAGGGGCCACACCACATCTTGGGTGCAAGGAACAGGCTCTTTCCCCAGGAACTCAGGCTGTCAGTCCCTAGCACTGCCAATAGCCCCATCTTCCCAAACACCCCACCCCCATCCTGCTGTGGTTTTATCCTAGCACCCTGCATCTTGCCATATGATTTTCTCATTGTGACTTTGTGTTTATTGCCATTTCCCCTTGCTAACAATGTAAAACTCCTGAGGGCAGGATTCTTGTCCGTTTTGTTCACTAGTGCATTCCAAGTGCCTGGGACAAGTGAATGGTACATCATAAATATGTCAATAAATGTTTGCTGAATGAATGAGTGAGTGAATGAACGAATGAACTCCCTAGGTAAGAGGCTTGTCATTAAACAGAAAGTGCTTAGGGAGGGTTATCATCCATGGTAGCAGAGTTGCAGACTTTTGTCCTTGACTGGAAAAGGTGACAAGGTATTGGACAAGTAGTTCCTGGGTGTGGAAAGCAGGAAGGCCTGTTCCACGTAGAGGCAGGTGGGGAATTGAAAGTGAGAACTTGGCAAGCGGCCACAGAATTGTGAGTTGCGATCACCCACTGGGTAAGAGCAGGATGACAAAAGCAGCTGTCCATTTGGCAGCCCTCTCTCCAGCCTCCAACAGTTGTGACAAACACTGCTCATGGTGCTATTTCTTACTGAGCCTGCCTGTGGCCTCAGGGTCCTTCTTAACCCACTCTTCCAGGCAGCCATGGCCACTGATGCATAAATGGAATCCTATTTGCCAAGCTCTGGGACAGAATAAGATTTGTAAATGGTAGGAATAAGTAAGCCATGGCAGAACCAGAAGTCTGGATTTTCTAACCCTTGGTGAGGTTTTAAAAAGTAAATTGTGGTAAAATATGCATAAAATTTACCATTTAAACCATTTTTCAGGGTAAAGTTCAGTGGCATAAAGTACATTGACATTGCTATGCAACCATCTATCTCCAGAATAGTTTTCATCTTGCAAAACTGAAACCCTGCAGCGTGAACAGTAACTGCCCATTTTACCCCCAAGCCTGGTTCAGTCAATGCCTGTATGTTTTCATTATTTCCATGCTGCTTTATCTTGATGTTCAATAAAATATTTTAGAAAACACCTATCTCAGCAGTGCTAGAAGAAAGGCCTTTTATCCACACTCTTGGGGGAGGGGGCGGGCAGAGGGGTGACTGTGGTGGAAATAACGAGTGAGGACAGCCCTGGGGATGGGAACGAAGGGGACAGAGCCTGTCCTGCGGGACTCACCTCCCTTCCCCACCCAGAAACAGCTGCAAGGTGTGTTGTGACCTCGCTTGGAACCCAGGGCCCTTCTTTTATTTTCACGGAACTTGGAGGCTGACGCTTGAGTCCAGAACTTAAAGAATCTCAACCTCTGCCCACAGCCGCATTTGTCTGTCCCATAATTCTAGGTTTGAACATAATAAAGATTCAGCTTCTCAGTCCATGGATTGTATGCCTTAGGGGAAAAGAAAAGTAAAATTGCCAAGTGCAAACAACTGAGATGGGGCAGAGTGGAAGAAGTTGCAGCGTCATAAATAGAGACCGGGCCCTGCAGCGGGCTGGGATCTTGGTCGCTTCCTGCTAACCCTGCTGCCGGCCACCCTGCAACCTCAGGGCCGTCCTTCCTTCTCTCCCAGCTCTCAGGCCAATGACTGAGGCCTGCGGGTGCGCCCTGATCCCCCTTCCCGCCACAGCTCAGGCCCGTGGGAGGCTCCCAGGCACCTCACACGGACGGGCAGCCTTCCACGCAGCGTTAAGAGACTAAAAAATGTTACCTTTTGGGTACGTTGGTTTAAGCCAGAAAATAGGGCGGTTGCCACAGAGTTCTGTGACTTTGGCGCTCAAGAAGCTGTTGTCCTTCACAGGCTGGCCTACAGCCACCCAGATAAGAGAACTTTCTTCATACTTAACTGGCATGATCTTGTCTTCCTGTAAGTAAGTGAAAATGAAATGCATTGAGCAAGAAGGCAGTGGAGAGTGGAGCATGCTGAGTATTAAGATTCATGGGCGGGCAAAAGATTACTGGGCTTTGTAAAAACTTAACGAGAATTCTGGGTGCATGTGTATGCCTGCCTCCCCCCCCGCACCCCCCTCCCCACACACATACACTTTAAGGTTCTAATCTCTCCTCTTTGTAGCTCTCTCCACAATATTCAGCACCTGCCCCACGCCGCACGCACACCAGCCTGCCTTTGGAAGCTGGAATGTGTGAATATAGAATCCTGAGTAGAAGTGAAAATTACTTGATACCGGCTTTGAGCTTTGGGTTAATCTGATGTTTTTGATCAAAGGTGTTTTTGAGGAAAAGCAATTGAATGGAATCCTACAAAGGACTGAGGAACGCTGCATTTGGAGTGAAAATTCTTTGGGGTTTTGTACTGAACAATGATGGAAAAAGCAAGCGATTGGTTCTTTAATGTCATCAGTTCAAAGTGTTATTTAACATAAACCATTTCCCCCTTTCCCAGCTCTAACAAAACATTTCAGATGCTCTTCACATCGAGCACACCACTGAGGTTTCAAAGCTACGCCCGGCGTTTTCTTCCGCAGCGCGATGCTGAGAAAGGTCTGATAACCCAGGAGACCAATTTATTTCGCCAGGTTGTCCCTTTCATGTATTTATTACTTTGCAATAGTTTGGAGAAATTAAAATGCTTTCTCTTTATTTTGAGCTGAAAGCAGCACTTCGTTTATGCTTTCTCCCCCAGGCTTATGGCTGCATTAGAACAACTCAGAGTTATTGGAGGAAGCGGCTCGCAGGTAATCTAGTTATTTACCTTAAATTAAATGGCCCCATCCAGGAAATGAATGCTCTTTAGGTGTAATAGCTTTTTAAAGTTACACAAAACTGATGAAAAATTTATAAGAGCAAGCGGTGCATGCATCTACCCCATCATAATCGGAAGTGTGAGGGGAAAGGGTGGGGTGAGGGGATAATGCATGTAGATGCATCCTACAAGCTAGGAATGTTAAGCAAGCCCATGGCACAGACTGTCAGCTGTCTCCCCAATCTCCTGTCTCCCTCCCTTTCCTGGCTGCACAATCTGGTTGGGTTGGAGGCAGCAGTGAATGTGCCCAGCCCCAGGAGAAGCTCTTGCTTCTCAGACCCTCCAAGCTGTGGGCGCCTTGTGAGCAGTTCTGGACAATGAGGTCCACTCTGGGGAGGGTGTTGGGGCTGAGAAGCCTCTGCTTTCCTGATCAAAGGGAAGTCAAGGCTAGTGCTGCTCAGCCTCTCCCTGACGTTCTTCCTTGAATGTGTGACTGATGTTTGCAGCTGGAAAGAAAGGCCAAAATAGTCAAGAGATGCTGGTCCCTGAGCCTCCACATTGCTTACTATGGAGCAAACAGACCCTTATTTGTTTCAATTACTCTACGGGTCATTTTCTGTTAATGGCAGCCAAACGCAGTCCTGAGTCACACGAACATATTGTCTGAATTTGGTTTTGTCCCTCAGAGGATCCAGCACACACATATAAAGAAATGAAACACAAGAAAAACAATTCGCGCCTATGGCCTGACAAGAAAATCAGATGCAGACAAAGATTTAAATGCACACTATTCACCCTAGTGAATGATGTATTCAAGAAATTATTTTGGATTATTATTTTAATTGGTTAAAAATTGAAGATAGCTGAACAAACAACTTTTAAAATTATAATCATAGTAGTGGCCCAGTGCATGGATTTGTGCACATTGAAAGGAAATTAATTAGAAGAAAGATTCATGCAGTAATTACATTACTGCAAAAAATTACATGTCGAAATAGTATATATAATATAGTATTATAAAATTAAAACACGTATGCGATTGGCACCAGCGGGAGTTTTATATGTATCACACATGCGTGAGTCAACATTTATTTTTAAACTGGAGTTCCGGTGCATGGATTTGTGCACTGGTGGGGTCCCCTAGCCTGCAGGGATTGGGCTGAAACCGGCTCTCCGACATCCGCAAAGCCTCTGTGCACAGCTTGGGTGGGGTTGTAAATTGGGTGGGGTGGGGTCTCAGGGAATCTGCAGGTTGGAGCAAACAGCAATGGCTGCCAGTCAGCCCTGCACTGGGCAGGTCCCAGCACAGGAACAACGACTGCTGCGAGCACCTCCATCTGAAGAAAGCCGCCCCTTCGTTCCTGCTCCGATGCCAGATTGTCCAGTTTCTCCCCATATACATCTGGGCTCCCCAGAGTCTCGCCTGGCACTGGAGCTCGGAGCAAGCGGGAGCTTGTATCTCCCTCCCGATTAAAAAAGCAAAAATTGTTTTTAAAAAACCCCAGAATATGTACTGCAAATGTACCGCTGGGGGGTCTAGTGCTTGTGGAAGGCAGCAGAGCTTGGGTTCCATGTCCACTGGGGATGCTGCCGAGGATTACAGTCACCACAGGCTTTCTAACAGAAACGGAGTGATCTGAGAGAACGGCAGTGCAGAAAGACAAGTTCAAGGGCAGAACAAAGGTGTTGGTGCCACTGTTACGCTGGGCCCTGGGAGTTCGCAGTGGGAGCACAGCCTTCTGCTGGGGTGGGGGAGGGAGAGGGCAAGGGAGGCAGGGCTCCTGAGGGAGGCAGCTCGGGGGGAGGGACTGAGCCGTGAAGGCCTGGCACCTCCTCACAGGACGAATGGCTGGGGAAACTGGGAGTAGGAAAGAAAATGGACACACTAACGAGCTTTAAACCTCGCTGGTTTGTTTTGCGCTTTTGTTTTGTTCTGTGTTCTGAGATACCTTCCGCTGCCGCTCCTCGGAGGGCAAGCCGCAGGCCAGTCTCCAGGCACTTTGCTTACCCTTGTTTTTCCTCTTTTGCCTGAGGGAGCTGGCGCTGGTTCCCCCCTCTCAGGGAGACTGGGAGGACCAAGGGTAATCATAATAAAATTAACTATGATAGCAGCACAGCCACCATTCATTATCTAGGAGTTCTAGGGCTGTGGGGACCGTATGCGTGCTCCTAGTTTGTAGATGACAAAAGAGGCTCACAGAGGTGAAGCCACAGCCTCAGCGGTGTCAGAGCCGGATGTGAACCTACATATTGCTGGCACCAAAGTCCATGTTTGTTCCACCAGACACTGCCACAGCTCAAATGGAAGACAATAATGAATGTGACCACTTTGTAAACCCTAAAGTATCAAATAAATGTAAGCTGCTATTGTTAAATGTGTCTTTAGAACTCTGTGTGCAATCCTTAAAATAAATGTTTATAAGATCAAGCTCAAAGGCAAGCTATTAATAACAAATGGGAGAGTGATGTTTTTAAAAAACCTCACAAATTTGACACATGGAAAAGAAATCCGATACATGTTGATCTAGCTTCATTGGGCTGAACTTGAACTAACGGGAAGAAGTTGCAGGTTGGAACTACCTCCCAGGAAGTTGCCTGACACACAGGTAAGGGAGCGAGATGCCTCCCCCACAGAGGCTGGGGTGTCCACTGTTGGGATTTTCAGAGGAGCTGCAGCCCCTCTGATGAAGTAAGAGTCTAACATGTGAAGTCCTTTATGTTTTTTTGATCACTGATTAGGTAGTAATAGGGGCCATGTGAAACCATTCTCATGAAGCACTTTAAAATACAACTTCCCAAAACCATTAAATATGCTGCATCATGTACGAAAGACCACATAGAACCAACCAGGAGGACTAGAATAGTCTCAGTTCCCTTGGCAGAGAAGAGCTAGAGTGTACGTTGTGGTCTCGAACCTACCGAGGAACCGGAGACAGAAAGGGTTGTGCCTTCAAGCCACATCTGCCAAGGCCTCCAGCTGCCTGGGGCCGCTGGTACCCACCAGTTGCTGGTACCCACCAGTTGCTGGTACCCACCAGTTCCGAGGCGATGCTCCGCTTGGCCATGGCGCTCACCTCAGGAACGCGCGCCTTCACCTGTGCTTTGATGTAGCACTTCTCTCCTCCCGCAAAACGGATGCCTGTGATACCCTAGGAAAGGAAATGAAAGTTGGTGCATCCATTTATCCATCTGTACATTTCTTCAGTGTATTTCGTGTCTACAGCGAGCCAGGCACCGTCCCAGGAACTTGGTATAGGGATGAACAAAACAGATGGAAGCTTTGCCCTCATGCAGCAGAACTCCTAGTGTTCTTAACCAAATATAGGAAACAGCCAGCCAGCTGGTAAGTGCTGTGAAGAAAATAAAGCAGGTGTGAGAGAGGAATGGCCGGATGGGGCTCTGGTCAGTGGGGTCCGGGAGGCCTCCACCAGGGGCAGCATTAGGGCTGAGATGGAGTATGTGAATTGCTCCATCTTTCCCTCAAGCTCAGGTGAAAGGCCATCCTTTCTGTGCAGCTCTCTCCGACCATCCCAGGCTAAGGGGGCTCCTTTGCCTCTGACGTCCATGGGCCCCCCAGCCCCCACATCTTCATCCCTCCCTTGGCGCTTAGTTCTCAGTGCCCGTGCGGTAGCTCCTTGTCAATGTCATCTCAGGCATAAGCTTCTTGAGATCGCTATCTGAACCTTAGCTTTCTTTTGGGCGATTTCACTAAGATTCTCAAAAGATGTTGGTCCAGTGAATTAATTCCACAAATTCAGATTTTTCCTAAATTACCAAGTCCGGGGTAAATAGTAAAGGTTTCTACAACACCAGGAGCTGGGATTTGCTGCTAGACCTTACCCAAGGACGCAGATGTTTTGTTTTGTCCCCTGTGAGATATAAACAGTGTCTCCTCGTTTGCCCGGGGACTGGCCTCAGGGGGCGCCTCAGCCCGGGCTGGGTCGGGCTGACAGCCTCGCTGACTCCCTGCAGCTCAGTGCTGTCCCGAGGGTGTTGGCTTCCACCTGCTGTCAACTTCAGGATTAGCAAGTGGCCAGGACAGCATTAAAGGTCTACAAATGTTTGCCATAACAAGGTAGACACCAACCCAAATCCGCACATCTCAGTATCCTGCTTAGTTGAGACAAATGTCAGGAAGATAGGAACTTGCTCCAATGTCCGTGCCAGGGAAGGGGGGCCAGATCAGCATTTAGGAATCCAGGGGTCCTGGCTCAGCACCCAGCCATCTCCAATGAGGAGAGAAGCTGAATGGAAGTCATGCATGAGAGTATTCGTGGGAAGTGACACCACGTGTCATCTCAGAGCCAGGGGCCCCACAGACGCTGGTAGGTGGCGCACCGGAGAACAGAGAAGGAAAGGCTCACGCTTCTTACGGCTCCTCATGGGTTTGCCTTGGGGCCTAATTGGCCATGTCCACACATGTAACACATGTCCCTCCTTTCTCCCAGCATCGCCTCTCACCCAGAGGTGGTGGCCTGATGCTCACTTGACAGAGGCTGACCACAGAGAATTCCGACTCACTCCACCCAAGTCACCTGGAGAAAATTTAAACAGAGATGCCCATTTAACTGGCAGGGGTGTGCCCAGACCCTGGTGTGCTTACAAGTTCCCCACATGTTGACCAGGTGCAGGCTGGGCTGCGGACCACTCGTTCAGGGGGAAGGAACGCGTTCAAGGGAATAAAGTTTTAAGTGACTGATGTTCATGTCACCCCCAGACTCATATGTTGAAGCCTAACCCCCAATGTGGTGGTATCTGGACGTGAGGACCCTGTGAGTGGGATTCGGGCCCTTATAAAAGGGATCTGCTCTGCGAGGACACAGTGAGAAAGCGGACCCATTAACCAGGCCCTCACTAGACATCCAATCTGCTGGCGTCTTAACCTTGCGCTTGGCAGCCTCCAGAACTGTGAGACACACTTTGGTGTAGAAGTCACCGTCTGTGGCATTTGTTACAGCCGCTCCAATGGACTAGGACACAGCCTGTGGATCCCCGTTTCTTCTGTACTTGTTGCTCCCAAACTTTCCCTTGCACCCATCTCACCAGGAAGCCTTGGTACATGAAACAGTGTTGGGCCCCACCCTCAGGACTGAGTGAGTCAGTCGGTCAGGAGTGGGGGCTCACCTTGGCATTTCTAACAAGCTCTTGGGTGCTGCTGCCGTGGCCTAAGGAACACACCCTGAGAGCCGCTGCTCTCACGGGCCTGTCCTGAAAGTCTACTGCTCTCATTCTGCATGTAAACCTGGGGCGCCTGGTTTGAAAAACAGAAGGCAGGGGAGGGAGAGAACTGCCACACGTGTCCTCTTAAACCCTCACGTCCTCTGAATGGGAGATGGGCCACACGAGACATCTTATAGCCACTGCCATGTCCCCAAAGGGGAGAGCTGATTCTACTGAAGGATTCCAGCCTGGGCTGTGAGTGAGCGTTGAGTAAGTTCTGACGGGGTCTGCACTGAGCAAGAGAACTGAACGCGCCAGGGAGGGCTCTGTGGGAGGGAACTCACACCCAATAACCACACGTCTAGCTGCAAATCCTCATCAAGCAGCCAGATATAATAAGAGAGTAAACAGAGGGAATGGAAAAGCACAAGAAAGCCAAGCAAACCTTTGGTTTTTGCAAACAAATAAGGCTGGTGATAATGAAGGAATTCGCTAACAAACACCATGAGTGAGGAGTCCAAAGACCTAGATTCATTTTATCCTCAACCAGAGATATGATTAGTGATTTTAGGGAGAGGAAGGGAGGGAGAGAGAGAGACAGGGAGGGAGAAACATTGATGTGAGAAACATTGATCGCTGCCTCCTGTACTGGGAATCAAACCCGCAACCTTTTGCTACACAGGATGACACTCCAACCAGCCAAGCCACCCAGCCAGGGCTGACCTGGCATTCTTTTATCCAGAGTCAGGAAATCTCATCTTAGCCACATATTTCTTCTTTCCAGGGGATCTCATCTATTTCTGTGGCTTAAACCACAAGTTCCCAAGGAAGGCAAAGGGTCCTATCCCCAAGGGACACTGCAGAAATCTAGGCCTTTGGTGGACATGGCCCAGGGTGGTTGGTCCCCCAGAGCAATCCCGGAAGGTCCTGAGGAACGAACTGCCTTGGGTCCTGGTGAAAACTTGACTGGAAGTATCTGTGCCTAGAACCTACCACAGTTTTACACATAGACACAAAGTGATTTTTGACATAGTTTTAATGTACAATAGCTTTCCTAGAAATGCAATTACTGCGAAAATAGAGAGAAAATGGTATTTTTGCTCACAGTTAGAAAAGATCGTCTGGTGCTTAATCTGCCAGCACACATTTTCAGCCGCGGTGGTGACAGTGATTCAACTGTCAGAACAGAAGCCTGACGTCCATTTTATTTTTCTTTATTTTATCGTTGGGGGCCATAATGATGTTTGAATGAAACCTGGTAGGCATTTTATCTTTTATTCTCCTCCAGCTTTTTAAATAAAAATTTCAAATATCACACAGTTTAAAGAATTGTATAGTGAGCTCCCATATTTACTCGCCAGTTTATTCTACCTTGATTTCTAACTGAGATCTTTGTTACACAAACAAGGCCTGAGAGGATCTGCATAAACCCATGCTGTTGAGGGACTAACTTTCTAGAACAGCACTCATCCGTGATGAACTAACCAGCGTTTGTGTCTGCAGGCCATTGACAAAGATGCCCTGACTGACGCTGGCCAGGCTCTTGAGTCCCCCTTGGGACTGAGTCTCCCTTGGGCTCTGTCTTGGCCTGCTCATTCCAATTTTTGCCAAGATCCTGCTGAGTCAGCCTTGGTCTGAGCACCCTTGATATCTGATCAGCCTGACCTGCCTTTAGCAAAAAATCCTGTTAGGTCAGTTTAGTAAAGAATTCCTCCACCTCTTAGGAATTTTCCATCTACCAACACTCCCACTCTGGCTGTAAATCTGATTTTTCTATATTGTGCTTAGAGCTGAGCCCAGTCCCTCTCCTCTACTACAAACCCCACAGCAGTAGCTCTCCTTGAATAAAATCTGCCTCACCTTCTCTAACAAATGTCCTGAGTTGCTCGTCCTTCCTTCCTTCCTTCCTTCCTTCCTTCCTTCCTTCCTTCCTTCCTTCCTTCCTTCCTTCCTTCCTCCCTCCCTCCCTCCCTCCCTCCCTCCCTCCCTCCCTTTCTCTCTTTCTCTCTTTCTCTCTCTCTTCTTTTAGTCGCTTTTTCTTGAACAGCAGAACCTGCAGCCCTCTGTTCCATGCTGTTCTCTCTCAGGACGTTCTTTTTACCATCAAGTCTACTAAAATCCGGGTGGGGTCCTGGGTTAGCAGGAGAAGCTGTTCACTTACAACTCAGAACCTTTTCCAATCTGGTCCCACCTGCATCCCATCCGCTCCCCTCCCCCACTGTCAGTCACATTGGGCTACTTAGAACTCCAGGGCAGGCCTGTGAATTTGTATTCAGTGTTCTTTCCAAGGCCTGGAATTTTCTGCTGGTTGAGATCCTAATCATTCTTCAAGACCTGGTTCAACTGTCACCCCCTCTGTAAAACTTGCTCCAGCCCTAGATCAGCAGTGATTGCCTCCCCTCTGCTCTCCACAGCTCTCTGCTCCCTGCTCAGTGCGCTTCCCTGGCTGACCTGAGCCACCTCTGTGTGGGTGTCTGCCTCCTGGGCTGCACTGGAAGGTCTTTGAAGGGGGGAACAAGTGTCAGTCAGCTTTGCATCCCCCATGCTTATCACTATCCCTTGCACACAGTAGGTCCCAATAAATGCTTCTTAATTTTGGTTTAAAATATAGGGGAATTATGCAGGTACCATAGTGGTGGATTCACGTGTTTTCTAAAGTTCAGGCTTGCCATGGCTATTGTGGCTCAGTGGATAGAGCGTCGGGCAGCACAGCATAGGGTCTCAGGTTTGATTCCCATTCAAGGGCACGAACCTAGGTTGCAGGTTGATCGCTGGCACCTGTTGGGTGTGTGCAGGAGGCAACCAAACGATGTGTGTATCTCACATCTATGTACCTCTCTCTCTCTCTCTCTCTCTCTCTCTCTATCTCTCTCTCTCTCTCTCTCAATCCCTCCCACTTGATCCCTTCCACTCTCTCTAAAAATCAATGGGAAAAATATCTTCAGGTGAGGATTAACTACAACAAAAAGTCCAGGCTTGTTTGAACTCAGAAGAGGTTCTATCCATCACAAAAATGTTCTACTCACCAGTTCTGACTTAGAGAAATATGGAAGCTATCCAACAGAATTGATCAGTTTATAAAATATGTTTGGCCCTTTTGGCCCAGGAGAACAAAATACATCAATACCCTTATTAGAAGCAAAGGATTATAAAACAGAGGTGTAGGTTTCGGATTAAAGTATTGTTAAAGTCTATTCCTGATATATATACTTCTTGACAGAGATGGGGTTTTTTTATTCAGCTATGCAGCTACCTTTGCATATCTTGATATTGTGGCACATCGTAGATATTCAGTTTTGTTTTGAATTGAATGGTGTGTGTGGAGGAGTCACACTTTATAATTTTATATTGAGTAATAGAAAGAAAAATGCTGTTACCTTGTCCTGCGTCTTGCAGCAAAAGCCTTTAATAGGCCCAGAGAAATTATCCCTGTGCACTGACCAGAACCAGCTGCAAAGCTATGACTGAATGAGGTGCAGCTGGGCCCTATGGCTGCCGTCCCAGGGCAGAGCGGCCCGACAACCAGTGCTGCTCACTAGCAAATAACACCTCCCCTCACCAGGGCTCTAATGCAGCATCTGCGTGATATTCAAAAGCTCCTGTGAAGTGTGTTTTGGTATCAAGGGGAGTTCTTTCATCCCGATGAAAATCACCTCTAGTTTTCCTCATCAATCAGAAAAAGATGGTCGGCGAGATGTTTATGGGCCAATAAATGATCAGAAGAGACATTATTTTTTCAAGTGCCCTTTCTTCATTACGAAGACTCACCTACGCCAGCTGCAGCTCTAACAGGAGAGCACAAACAGCCGTGCGCTTCCTTAACTTAGAATGTGAAAGAGAATACGGTATTTACACGTCGGCAAACAGAAAAGCTGGCCTGCAGTGACACCCCGGTTTGAAGATGGACACTGAAGCATCGATGCTTAGCTTAGTGGCTCAAATTGCCTGTAAGCTGAATTTTTGAAAATGTTCTGGACTTTTTCAAAAGAAACCAGAACGTGCTATCTGTAATAGGCAGTAGTCAGGAAATAGATGATGTAATAGGGGAATTTCCCCATGCTAATTTTCTAGATTAAGTGGGAAAATTATAAAATTGGGAAAAGCATAGGATAGGCCCTACCTGTATTTGATTATTAGGTCATTAAAATCTCCCTCCTCTCTATAAGTTCATAAAAAGGGTTTGCTCCTCTCGGATAGTGTGAGAACCTCATCACCACCGTGTTGTGGATAACTGCGTGGAAAGAAATAGCTCTTGCATGTGTTTCCGCCAAGACTTCATATAGTTCCAAGAACTGTCCTTTCAGTGCTAAAGTGTTGTGTTTCTTTTTTCATTTTGAAAATATTAAAAACAAAGAGCAGCCCTTTCTCAGAGAGAATCTGCCATGAGAACCCGTGACCGTTGGGATGTGTGTGAGAGATGCTTCTCTCTGGACGGGAAAAGCCCCAGGCGGCCTGGCCTGCTCAAGCTCTCTAAATGCATGAGACATACTTACATTCTGGAAATCGTTGACTTCAATGGCCTCCTCAGCTCCACTCCCCATCTTAAAGGTCTCCAAGTTGTTCCCAGCATCTATTTCCATGGACCCGTCTTGTAATTTCCCATTGATGCTCATGGTGTAATGGACATTGTAAATCTGGAAGTGAACATACGACTAGTGAGCTTTCCTTTTAGAGCAATTCAGGGATTACCTCTGGACCTGCAATAAGTGAGTAGCTTTCACATTTGTCAGAGATACACTGAATCATCCTTGTATATGAGAATTTACCTACATACCAATTACTTAATACAACAATTTCTTTAAGAACACCTAAAAAGTGCTTGCTTCTGCAGCACATACACTAAAATTGGAACGATACAGAGAAGGTTAGCAAGGCCCCTAAGCAAGGATGACATGCAAATCTGTGAAGCAAATTCCATATTAAAAAAAAAAAAAAAAAGAGAATACTTTTAAAAAAAAGCAAAACCTTTGACAGTCTGCGGTACAAATTCAGATAGCTCGGTGATTCGCAATCCTGGCTCCGCGTAGAAGCATCTGAGGAGAATCTCCAGCTACCATGGCAGGGCTTCCTTCAGACCAGTCACGTCAGGATCTACAAGTTTAGGGCTTGGGCCCAGATTTTTCTTTTTTTAAAAGGAAGTGCACTATGCAGCTAGAGTTGATGGATAAATGGAAATGGATGAGGTAGAGGGTTAACTGGGCTATTAACTGAGTAAGTCTGCAGAGGGCACCTCAACTTGAAAGTTAAAAAAAAAATCTTTTGGTTAGGATTTGGCACGGAATGTGGTATAGGGGAAGCTCTTCAGACCAGACTGGGATTGCCGCATATGGAGCAGCATCTGCAGAAAGCAAGGTGAATGCGCTCATCTGTTTCAGCTCAGAATGGGAGTTACTCATTTCAGTGACTCGATGGTGCGGGCCCATGGGGCTGTAGGGCGTTTTGTTATGAGACATGTCGGGGGAGAGGGGAAGGCGTGGCACTGTGGATGGGCACTGGTCCAGGAATCGGGAAGACAGGTGGCCACACCACTCACCCCGGGGTCTTGGGAGTTGCCTTGAGTGTACAATGAAGAGGTTGGACCTCACAGGTGGTTTTTCATTTACGACTTTAAAGCCCCGAGGCTTCACAGAGGGGCCCAGAGCTGAGGGTGGCAGAGCAGGTGGGACTGTGCGCTGCCTTTCTTCCCGCCTGCCTACAACTTAAGTGGAGCCGCTCGGCTTCTGTTTAGTGTATTGGATTTCTGAGTAAAATCCTAAGAAAAATTCTGCCATTAAAATTTTTTTTTAAAAAGTTTACCACTAAATTAGATGATCCCAAGGGCTCTCTTGGTTTAGATGTCTTGGTAGTACACTACTTTAAAAAATAATTCCTGCTCAGTGTGCTGCTGCCTGCTAGAATGTTCTCTGAGTTGTGGAATAGTAGGTGGGTTTCTTTTCTTCTTTCCTTACTTTTTCTGACTTAGAGGCATATATATGTATATACCGTATATATATTTTATATATAATATAGCTCTTATATGATACTAGGGGCCCAGTGCACGAGTGCAGTCCCTAGGCCTGGCCGATGATTGAAGCATGAGCGCCTGGCACGGAAGGGCAGGTCCCAGTTGACCTCTGGGCCTTGGGCAGTATCTGGGCCCCTGCTTGCACCCGCTCACCTGCTCCACCGTCCCGCCATCCCGCCATGGTCCCGCTTTCATTGGGCCCATCAGGGCTAGCAGTGCCTCCACTGCCACCTGCTGCCAGCACCTTGTCTCAGATGCCTGCCATGTTCCGTGCCACCCCCTGTGATCAGTGCGCGTCATGGCGGGCAGTTGCACTCCGGGTTGAATGACCCCCCGAGGGGACAATTTGCATATTAGATTTTTATTATATAGGATGTAATATATAAATTCTTTAAAGGGGGAAGGAATGGGAGCCTGATGAAAGACATTTGCTACTTAGTGTCAGTAGGTCATTACCACAAATAGCTCAGATTCAATTCAAGTCTGATTTTCTTTCTCCTTATGAAGAATGACTGCTACATGAACAAACACTGGGAAAGGATTTGCTGTTATTGGATCATTACTTGTAGAAAACTCATTATTACAAGACCCACAAGGCAGGCTTTTATTTTATCAGTGGAGATGCAGAGATGGCTTTGCTAGCCTGTAGCCTTCCAGGCCGCAGCCTTCATTCAGAAGAACAGAAGCTACTACATGCTAGCTAGCTCCACCACAGCTCTGCGCCTCTCCTCCCTCTTCCTGAACACCCCCCCTCTCCCCGGAGCACAGGGTCTCCCAGGCTGGCCTGAGGAGAGAGCCACTTTCCGGGGTTCTGACTCAGAGCAGCAGCTCAGGTGGCCTGTGCGATCAGCCCCGTGTGGGAAGCCTGCTTTCTCTGGCTGAGCCAGTGCGTTCTGTAGGTTTAGACAACAGACTGTCCTGTCCCTGTGCTCTTTGAGCAGCTACTGTTCACGGGGGTCAATTACAACTGTCAGAAGGAGCAAGGCAGACAGCACTGGGAGGTCCTGCCGGCAGGGCGTCCTTCACTCAGGCTCTTCCTCCGGAAAGCATTGCACGTAAGCTTTCACTAGGGGAGCAATGCAAAACTTAAGAAATCGATGGTGTCCACCTTGTAGCAGGTCTGAAGGAGACAAGATTTCCACACTAGAAGAATGGCTTGTGGTCATAAATTTCACTTCCCTCCACCACCACCACCTGTCCTCACCTTCCTCCCAGCAAAAGCTTCCTGACCAAGCACAGGCATTGAATCCTTTCTCCTGCATCCAGTCCATCCTTTATGCGCAGCCCACGGCCTGTGTGGGGCGGAGGAGAGGTCTGTGCCCCGAGGCTATGGGGCAGTGGTGGTGAACAGTCTGAAATTATTTCCCAAGTACTGGGCCCCCGAGCTCAGAAGGAGGCTGGGCTGATGGAGCAGTAATCACATTATTTCCTCTAAACTGATGGACCTGCTGGCACCTAAGGCTATTTCTATCCAAGTGCAATGAAGTTTATTATTTGCCAAAATTCTGCTCGATATGGTGCCTTTTGCAGCCAAAGATACTTGCTAATGAGTTTCTAATAAAGCCTGGCTTCTCTGAGATTAATTACATCATGTTTAGGACAATGTCTAGAAAAATCGGTCTGAGAAGAAAGGCCCCCAGCCATGGTCTCACTCCCTATCCCATAGGGTAGGGATGTCAGCTATCTCATACTGGTGGGAATTTCCCACATTCCAATGCCTAGTTCTATGTACAACAATGATCTATGTCTGAAACATGGCCTCAGTATTTGAGCCTAGACACTTGTCCCCAATTATTAGCGCTCGGATGCTTCACGGTCCTCCAGCGGACTTCAAGTAAACCTGTCCTCCTGGGACTTACCCATATGAAAGGGACAGGGGGTGAATTACAGCTGGTTAAGTCAACATAGAAGAGCAGCCCTAGCCGGTGTGGCTCAGTGGACAGAGCGTTCGTTGACCTGTGGACTGAAGGGTCCTGGGTTCGATCCCTGGTCAGGGCAACATGTCTGGGTTGCAGGCTCGATCCCTCGTAAGGTGTGTGCAGGGGGCAGCCAATCAATGATTCTCTTTCATCACTGATGTTTCTATCTCTCCCTCTCCCTTCTTCTCTGAAATCAATAAAAACATATGTTAAAAACAAAATAGAAGAGCAGAGGTACAGGCAATCCCCAAAGACTGTGTAGTCAGTCCATTTGGTTGGGGGTGTCTTTCCGTCTGACAGAGACTTGCCTTTGTTTATTATGCTTTGTTTGGGCTACTTAGATTTGTATTCACAGAAAGCGGACCTGTGCATGAGCTGGGCATAGATGGTGCCAAATTTGCTGTATTTAGTATGTCATGATTTGCATTTTAGACTTAATCTGGATCAGCATAGAATATTTTGGGAGTAAAAAAACAAAACAAAAGAAAACAAACTACCGCAGTGTTCCTCATTCTCCTGCCCGTCTAGGAAATAGCGATAACTTTGATTGTCAGCAATAAAATGTGATACACTATTCCTCTGTTTTCTTAGAATTTAATACTGCTCTCTTGAACCGTCTTGCAAGAAAGTAAAAGATATGAAAAAAGGAGCCCAGCTATTCAGTAAGATAGTTCAGTCTCTCTTTTTAGAAGCTTGTCAGTTAGCTGTGTTTGCCTTGAATAATTGCAAGCCAAATAACAATTCATTTACATATATCACATGACCAAAATCTTTACCAAAAATTAAAAATAAAACCACACAAAAAAAATCCCAAAGCTATTTTTATCCCCAAGTGAACTGTAGCACTGGGGTTTTGTCATCTAAAAGATAGCATCTACATTCAAATACCATACAATTTCCCAAGGGATGACAATCTAAGCTCTGCTATTAATGGAGATGTAGATATTGAAATTGTTCCCATGTTCAGTTGCTGCTTTCAAATATGAGCATCTGGCCCAGTTTCCATATTTAAAATACAAATACATTAAGGCACTTTTCAAACATACACAAAATACTGTGCAATTCTGATCTTACAACTCGATGCTTGTACATTTGATATAGTCTCTACAACAGACTCGGCACTAAATGGCATGCTTATCTATATCAGGCATTTCAGTTAAAAATACAAATCAGGCAGCGGCTGCAGAAGATGTCATGTGTAAAATGTTTGAATTGCTTTCAGCACCATTTTCTCTAAATACTGGGATTCGTTCACGCTTTGAATTTAATGGTCGGAGAGAGAGAGGGGGGAGCAGCAGTCACAGATCCTCTGAGGGTGATGATGAGGGAACTGGCCTTTGTGTGGACCCCAGAGATGGAATTCTTTCCCATTAGTCCAGTTAGCTTCTGCTAGCCCCGGGGAACGGTCATCGAGATAAAGTGCCCCCTTTCCGGAGGCGAACAAAACTCAGGCTGCTTAAACACACTGTAACGCTGCCCAGTCAAGCTAGAAGCACCTTTTATGCTCCTTGGGGGCCCCTGGAGCTTTAAAATAAATAGTTGCAAACAAAGAAAGTAGGACAGCAGTTGGTGAAACAGTCACCGTGAAAACACACCTGACTAGGCCAGTAGGCCAGAATGGATTTTTATTTGTTTATTTATTTTTATGGTCGCTTAGGCTTTTATTATTATAGATTGCTTCCTTCTCATATGTGCCCTGACTGGGAATTGAACCCTCAGCCATATCAGGATGACACTCTAACCAATTGAGCTACACAGCCAGGGAGTTAGTGTGTGTGTGTGTGTGTGTGTGTGTGTGTGTGTGTGTGTTGATTACATTTTCCTTTTTTCCTCTTTTTTTTTTTAAATTTAGTTTTTCTTTATTGGTCAAGCGGAATGGATTTTTAAAGAGATGTGCCACTTTTAAGGAAGCTACACATTCTTCCCCTCCCTGCACCCCGCCCCCCCCCCACACACACCTTAGAGCAGGTGGA